>PISX010003849.1:0-130251 GCA_004024625.1 Mellivora capensis
TGTGTGTGTGTGTGTGTGTGTGTGTGTGTATATACTTTGTATAATTAGGTATGACTGTACTTGTGATTAATGAATATCATTTTTTCAGATGCTAAAGTATTAAGGGTTAACATTTTTCCTCTTTGGTCATTGACAGCTAGCTATTTACATTTACTAGTAGTTAATATGTTAACTCAGGGTGTATTGTTTTCTTTGAATTATTTAATGTTTCATAGTATTTTAGATAGCCAATAATTAGGAGTACTTTTCTCCTATGTGAAATTTGTATATGATGTAACAAAGAAGTAATAAGTGACATTTTTCAGTCCACTAGGTCAGTCCATTTTATGCCAATGTTAGCAAACTTGTGCAAATAAAATTTCATGATCATTAAATGAGTGCAACGTGAAACTGTCATACAGTTTAGTAGAAGTTACTTTTATACTGATTCTAAGTATAACTTAAGTTTACAGAAAAAGATGGCAGTAACGATTTCCTTGCAACTCATAAAATGAGACCAAATTACACATTATGGCCTAAGTAATTAGGCTCGTAAAACTGATGGGTGTTTTTTCCCAGGGCATTTTTGCTTTCCTAATACCAGCTTTATTAGTTAGAACCCTAGTCATAGTAAATGGCAGATACCCAACTTCCATAAGTGTAGACACAAGGGGAAATGTATTAGCCTCCATAGCTAAATTACAGGAAGGGCAAGGTCACAGCCGGCCACAGGACTAGAATGCCACTCAGAAGGTTGTTCTTTCTCTCCTCCTTTCTGTCTCTTTTTACAAGTTCTGATTTTCTTAGCTGTCCTCTAACCATCTACCTTATGACTTCCTACCGGGGAGGGACAGCCTTCTTTAGCTCCAGCACATCACCAGAGAGGGCTCTGATGGGCTCAGCTTGAGTACCATGGAGCTCAGGGTCTACTGGGATTTGCATGCCCATGCTATAAATATGTTAGCTGGAGGAAGAGTCAATGCCCAAGGAGGAAGGGAGAGAAACATTAGTAGACATTAGTAGACATCTTGGATGGGTCAGGTGCTTCTAGTGGGCCAGGTGCCTCACATGCCTTGTTTCCTTTAATCCCCATAACAACTCACTGAGATGTGAATACTGTTACCACCCATTTGACAGATGAGGAAACAAAGGCTTTGTGGGGTGTGGAAGCACACTGTCACTCAGGACAGAGCCAAGGCGCCATGTTGGCTTAGTCGCTAAACTTGGTGCTGTTCACCACCATGGTATACCCTCTTCGTTACCCCAATAATCCTAAGTGCTTCCAGCTATTTAGTCAAAGTAATTTTCTATATTCTGCTACTTTAAAAGAAATTTCATACAGTAATTAAATACATTTTGTAACCCCTTTCCCTTTACTATTGCTTATTCTGTACTGAAATATCAGGCTGCTTAATCAGATGGCATCACAATTCACTGATTTCCCTAGCATCAAGGGAGGAGGTGGTTAGGCAATATTAGACTTTTTAATTTTCATATAAAAACTTGAAGGATAAATAATAGCTTTCAGGCCTTATAGACCAAGACAATAATTTAATTAGCTTCTCAAGTCCAAATTAGATTAGTAATATGGTAATGCATGAAAAAGCACAGAAAAATATAATGTTGCTTTCTTTTTCAGTGTTCCTTAACTACAGAGCAGCAGTGTGATCCTTCCCCAATTAAAGTTCTATAATGTATGTGTGGATGTAATGAATCTAGTCTTCAGCTTTCCTAAAATAAGTGAGTTGGCTGACTAAGCCCACTGATTGGGTAAAAATTTCAAAAACTTTTTTGCATGATAATGAATGCCATAGTAATGAAATCCAATTTAAATAAACAAATCAACATTCTTGATGAAGAATTTTATGATAACAAAGGTTAGTTTGATGGGCACAGCATTTTAAATTAATTGTTTACCATCTGCTATGCTCTCTAATCACTATTGTAACCATCCATAAATTACATTTGCCTCATAAAAAAGAGGGCAGTATTTTACATGTATGTATTTTATTGTAACTGACATTTGGGATGTTACTTTATTTAATTTAAAGTATAGGAGGATACTAAACTCTTTTAATGGAGTGGTATACTTTTCTTGTTTTTGTTGTTCCTCTTGAAGGCTGGAATCTTCAAGAGTGAGTTAAAGGGTTTGCCATTTTTTAAAAAGTTTAATGCAAACAAAGGCATAAAATTTTCTCTTCAGTTAAACTTCTCACTTATTATGGCAGTACATAGTAAGATGGGCCTAACTTCTTTTGTAAGAATGGCTAAGTATTCTAGGTACTGAGGATATGATAGTGAACAAAACATATCCTTCCCTTCCTGGAGTTTACATTCCCAGCTTCCCTTCTTTGTTACCAGTACCAACCCCCAGCCCCCAGGGACTTGTCTACTACTGTCCAGCACTCATCAATGACTTGAAAAAATTACAAAGCAGTCATTAGTATGAAGAAATTCAGGAATATTCAGTTACAGAAAATTGAAAGCTGGATGATCTCAGGTTGCTTAGCCAGGTCTGTTCCAGGGTGTCTCTGATGTTCCTCCTCCTTTCCTTGGAGGTTAATTTTCTTAATGATCTGTCCATCCTTCTTCCTCAATTCAATGCTGGGTTTATTTACATTGGCTTACTTTACAGGAAGAATAAAACTCAAAAAGTGTCCAGACTTGGGTTCTATCTCCATTAACTTCTGATCAGATGTACCATTCATCTCCCTCCAGGGTGTGCTCTGAATTTCTGGTTTCCTCTCTGTTTTCCTTCCCTCATTAAGACCTTGAATGTGGGTTTTTGTGGAAGATACTCCCTAAAGGTCTTTATCTTGGAGTTCCTGCTTTTCTCTAAATGTATCTATTCACCCATCCTTTTTTTTTCTTAAGGATTTGAGAAGTCCCTTGGCAACGTGGATGGATTCATATCATCTTTATGATGTTCCTACTAAAAGATTTAGGTAACACATTAGCAGGTTAATCTAGTCTGGGTCACCTCTTAATATTGTCACTCTTATAATGTATTAGATGAACATAATTAGAAATATTACAATAATCAGCTGATGGCCCTTGATGGTATACTTGTAATCTATTTCATAATGATTGTTATCATCACACAAAATAGGAAATGGGCAGAGTCCTCTTAAACACTGATCATCAGAGGGATTAAGTTAATCATGTAATCAGAAAACGTAGAGAGAATATATTTCCCATTATTTTAATCAGAAGCATCTTTTGGTTATGAAGGTAAGAGAGAAATGGAGGGCAGGTAAAAAAGATAGTAAGAGCCTACGGGGATGCTGTTTTGTGTGTGTGTGTGTGTTTTGCTCCTGTGAATTCTTGTTGGTTAATATATTGGTTTGCTTATGTAAAAATCCCTAGAGATGTCTAGTGATACAGGGATGCTGTTTTGTGTGTGTATGTGTGTGTGTGTGTGTGTTTTGTTCCTGCGAATTCTTATTGGCTAATATATTGGTTTGCTTATGTAAAAATCCCTAGAGATGTCTAAACCTCCCAGACTTAGTAATAAAATCATAAAAGGAATCATAAAAGAAATGAACCTTTTTTTGAGGCGCTCTTATGTGCCAGGCATGTGCCAGTAAATTTACAGTTATTAACTGAAGTTCAAAGAGTTAAGGAATATATTTATTATTATGTAACTTGTTAGTGTTAGAACTGGCATATGATCTCTTAATCTTTCCTTACACTAGATTGTCCAGGAGTAAAAATGCTACTCTGGAAGGTTTGTTTTGTTTTTGTTTTGTTTCTATATTTACTTGCCTTAATATTTCCTTTTCATCGCTTGGTGAAATACAAAATTATAGATACATGTAAAATAAAAAAAGCAAACAGTACAAGTAAGATATTTGGAATTACCAAATTAAAAAAAAAAAAAAACCTTCATAAGGTTTGTCTTTCTGACAGTAAAGACCTTTTTATAATCACTTTATATGGGTATAGGGAGGAGGAAGGAAAAACAAGTGGAATATAAAGTTTAGTATTCTCAGTAAAGATTGAGCTAAAAGTTCCATTGAGCCCAGCTTGGTTCACTAACTATATATTGAGGGCATACTGGTCTCTAGACTGGGTATTGCTGAAACCAAGATGGAAAGAAAGAAAACTTGAATGACATAAGGCTTAGAACCTATTCACAATGGAGATTATATATGTCAATCATATGGAGAAAGAAGATACAATAAATATGGAAGATCATTATTTAAAGCAACTGGGATGATTCTAATAAAGTTCTGTATTATTTCATAGGAGAAACATATACTTTATTGTAAAATGTTTTTGTATAAGCACACATAAGGAGACTGTTTTCCTTAAGATTTCTTTGAGATGTATGGTGACTTTGGCTTTCTTATAGAATTGAATTTTAAAGTTAAAAGAACCCATTGGAATAAAAATGATTTCCCAGCATGAGAAAATAGGATTCCCACTCGATAAAAGTGAGTTGAGCAGGTCATTTACCTCTCCTAGGAGCCAAGGGCATGATGGGGTCAGGCTGGCCCCAACCCTAGTCTCCGCTCTTGGTCCTGCTTTGTTTTCCACCTGCATTTCAGCGAACCATGGCGCAGCCTTTCTCAGCCATGGCGTAGAAGATAGTGAGGTATAAATGCCACCAATTAATTTGCATAGTTGAAGAATAAAGATAATTGAACAAGAGAGAAAAATTCAGGATTGATCATTGCTTTCTATTCTCTTGTGTCTTTTTCTTCTCTCTCTTCTTTCTAAAAGGTAGTTATTAATTCTTCCTAAAAGATAGTTATCTATTGTAACACAATAAAGAAATCACTACTTCAATTACATAAATATGGAATTAATATAATATTTATAATAAAAGTTAATCTATTATATATCATGTATAAATACATACTGTGAATGTAGAAAGTCAATATAATCGCACCCTCAAGGTTTGGTCAGTTAAATAGGAAGGCCTGAAGAGAAGAGAATGGAGAACCAGAGTGCTGCCTCTCAAAAAAATCCACAGAGAACACACACACACACACACACACATACACACACACACACTACAGGGAATAGGAAAGTGACAGAAAGAGCTATTCTGGTCTGAAAATTGTCAGTAAATTTATTTGGTTTTATCCTGCTGTTTCCTCCTTCTCTCAGATTAGCCTCTATTACTGCCTTTTCAAATGCAAATTAGATTACCCTCTTATCTCTGAGCTTCATTTGCTCACTGGGGGCCCTCAGTGTTTAGTGGCCCTGCCATTGCGTGGGAATGACACAACAACTCATCCGAGTGGAAATACTCCAGCTTCAGCAGCAGGGACCAGAGAGATCAATTTTTAAGCCAAGAAGCTGGCAGTGCTCTGTCCTAACAACACGTTACAGTCATCTGGGGAGCTTTTAAAATATACCCACGCTGCCCTTCACCAGTGACCGACTAAATTTGAATCTCTTGGTATTTTGGGGGTAGGGCCTCTGGGGATCAGTATTTAAAAACCAACAGGCAAGCAGACTCTCAGAGGGGTTTCTAGTACGTCCCCCAAATTCTGAACCACTGGGTCCAAAAGATTCTTCACTCCTGCCTGAGGGTCTTAAAATTTATGGCAAAAAAAAAAAAAAATCTCTTCAGAAATTTTGAAGGGAACTTTCTTCTTTGATTTTTGAATAACTAGAGGATTTTGAAAATGCAGTTATATCCCTTTATTGTTCTCTTATGCCTTTTTTTTTTTTGCTGTTTTTAAATTTGTTTTT
The DNA here is from genome assembly GCA_004024625.1 of Mellivora capensis. Lineage (NCBI taxonomy): Eukaryota > Metazoa > Chordata > Mammalia > Carnivora > Mustelidae > Mellivora > Mellivora capensis. The sequence goes on from PISX010003849.1 coordinate 5,686, forward strand.
CTATTCTCTTGCCCCACGTTGTCATCACATGGTATTTTATATTTTGCTGCTTATTACCTGTATCACAGACATTCTGGAAAGTTTTTGTTTGATTTTGCACTTCCCTCTGTTCCTGGTTTAAAGTACGCATTAAACTGAGTTTGGGACTGTAATAGGAGGTACTTCTCTTCGGACTCCATGATCAGTTAATCTGTATCCTTTCTGGCAAACAGATGGGGAACTGAACATAGAGCTTTTCTTTTCTTCTGAGAAGCTGCTTGGTAGGGATTATATAATAAATACCACAAAAGGACTGCTCCATCAAAAGATTTTCCATTTAGTGAAGACAAAAATGTCCCAGCCATGCCAGGTGTTTTGTCACAGGACAAAGACCTCGTGTGTCTCCCCGCCAGGTTATTCAGTGACTGACTCAGAAGCAGTTTTTACTTTATCCAGGCGAAAAAAATCATCATAATTAACTTGTCTGTTCAGAAATTAGTACTGTATCTTTTTCTTTTACCAAAGCCAGGGAAACACGAGTGCTTAAAATAGATCCTTGAAAAAGACCAAGTGACTTATTCACAAACACAGGTGCTACTATCATAAAAAATTAGCACTCCTTTTCTCATGGGACTATTAAGGATGATTTTTTTTTCACCTCACATAAATAACATTTATTTTGTATATTTTATATTATTTATATGGAAGCATTTATATAGATGAGGCATATAAAAATAAAGCATTTTATGTTTATGTGAAATACATTTCATGTAAATGTTCTGTATTTCTCATTTTCTAGGTAAGGATTTAAATAAGGCCTGCCTAATGATGTACCTTTCCTACAGCACTGTTGTAAGGGACTGTATCCCAGCTCAAGCATTCCTAGAGGCTGGGCGTTTACTTCACTTGTTTTCCTAATTTCTCCCTTACTGGTGGGTTCGGTCTATCTGCCTATCATGACACAGCATCTCCCTCTCCTCAGTTCAGTTACCAAGGACTCTGTGTAGTGAGCAGTGCGATCTGGAGTTCTGTGGCTGCTAAACTCTTCATGGTCCATTTGGTTCCCAGAGATTTATTACAGTTGTTTTCAAGTCTAAATATTGATTTCTAGAATATTCTGGAAATGTGTTCTGTCCCCTTCAGCTTGACTTTTAAATAATACTAAAGAAAGACAGGAGGATGAATTTATGTTGAAAATGAAAGTTACTGTTCAGGAGACCTCACTTTAGTCCATCTGACCATGAAGTTCATCTTACCAGGAAGTTCAGTGAACTTCAGTTCATTTTTACCAACAATTTGAAATATTTTGAAGTGAAGTGAAGTTGCTAATGTGATTGATACTAAAAGATGGGATATTATCACAAAGAAGAATAAGTATACCTGTCTTGAATTCTCTACAGCTTATGTTGATTGTGTGTTTCTGCCTGGCCTCCGTTTTCAGTGGACAAGCGGGACAACCATCGAAGCAGCGAGATAGGACAGGGGGCACCCTTGGGTATTGAGGGAACTGAGACCCAGGAGTGTTTAGCTGGAGAGCTCTCCATCCGGCTGTGAGGGTGTCTGCTCTATGTTCATCAAATTCCTCTGCCCTTGTCCTGTCAGCTTCCCATCGCTGTTTCTGAGATCTCTCTGTTTCTGGGTTTGAACTTGACTTCCATTTCTTTCTGTATCTTTTGCTTGTCTTCTGGACTCTTACTCTTCCTTCCTGTCCCTGCTGGGCCTTGCATGATGCCTACCCTTTCCTGTCTGAAAGTCTAACTTTTTAAATTTCAGATATCCTAGAAACCATTTTGCTGTATGAAATATTTGGGATGATCCTTGAAATTTTTCTATCTTCCCATTGAAATGTTTGTGGATGTGCTACACGTCTGGGCTACAGAAAGTACCCTCTATTAAAGATGAACTGCCAGACAGACTCAGCAATGATGAAGTATCTAAGACAGATTATTTGTCTTCAGTTACTGTTTTAAGAAACATGATCAATTAATCTTATTTTCTCTGTCTTTCCTCATAACTGAAAGCTATTTCTCTCCTAATTATACCTCCCATTTTGATTGAGGACAACGAAAGACTGTCTTTGGATTTTATAGAAGTTAATTTATGTTAAAGAAAAACATTTTTTGAGGGACTGTGTTACATTTCAAGATTTATAAATATGTTGAAATTCAAAAGTCACTGAAACAATGGGGCCACTTATTACTCTGAGTAGCTATTTTCTTCTTTGGGAAGTATCAGGGAATTAATTGGTGATGGGAGTATAGAGAAATGTTTTCCTCCCCTGGCTCATATAAACTGTGTCTCCATGATCCTGGTAGCAAACCCTTACAAAAGGTGGTGTTCTCACTTGGCTATTGATGAGACTTCCAAATATTCTTTTTTGTTGTTTGTTTTTTAACTGCAGAATCGACTCCTGAGGAGAAAGCCCAAAAGATCGCCAAGGCCATGCGCAAACAGTCCTCTGAAGTCAAAGAGAAGTGGGAAAGTCTAAACACGGTCACTAGCAATTGGCAAAAGCAAGTGGACAAAGCACTGGAGAAGCTCAGAGACCTGCAGGGCGCCATGGATGACCTGGACATTGACATGAAGGAGGTGGAGGCCGTGCGCAATGGCTGGAAACCCGTGGGAGACTTGCTCATCGACTCCCTGCAGGACCACATCGAAAAAACCATGGTCAGCCTCACTGCCTCAGATAAAGGATTTTAAGAAATGTTTTATTATTGAATCTAACACGAAGAAAGTCACATGTAAAAACCACTATAAGGCATTTTATGAAGCCAACCCCGTCACAACTCAATCAAAATCAGGATAGAGAGATTTTTTTTTCCAGTCACGACAGATGTTTTCCATACACCCCTCATCATCAGAAGCCCCTCCCCACCAAAATAACAATGAACGAGACTTTCACAGTAATTTACTTTCCTTTTTCTTTTAAAAATTTATTTATTTATTTATTTTTAAAAAGATTTTATTTATTTATTTGACAGAGAGCAAGACAGTGAAAGAGGGAACACAAGCAGGGGGAACAGCAGGCAGGAGGAGAAGCAGGCTTTCCACTGAGCAGGGAGCCTAATCCGGGACTTGATCTGAGCCAAAGGCAGACGCTTAACAACTGAGCCACCCCACCTCCCCAGCTTTTATTTATTTATTTTATCCTTTTGTTCACTCAACTCTGTGTCCCTAAACACTTCACTACTTTAAAAAAAAGTAATGCAAAGTTCTTTTTAATCTCTAGATTTCCCCTCTATCCCTTTTATGTTTTGTTTACAATGTTTAAGAAACTGAATTGTGTGTTTTATAGTATTTCTTACAGCCTGGGTTTTGTAGAATGGCATCCACGTCATGAAGTTGGGCAGGTTCCTCTCTACTCTGTATTTCCTGTAAACTGGTGGTTGGATTTAGGGACTTGATCAAAAACATACTGTTTTGCTGAGGACTCTAATGTTCAATTTTTCTCTCACTGTCTGAGTAGATTATGGAAGGATTAGCTTAGCTATAAATTTTGTTTGTGGTCAGGAATGACCCAGAGTTAAGGCTGATAGATCTGTGGTCTTGAGCCCCTTTGGCTCCCACATTCTAGAACATAGCTAGAAAAAAATTAATAGAATTTAGGCAGTAAGAGACACGGTAGTCCGGTTTGTGGTAACATAGCAACCTCTATATTAGGTAGTCATGCATCAAATCAAAGAATAAACTAAAGAAACATCAGAAAGTGTTAGACTGACAATATCAATATCATAAATGTGATTTTTATTGCAAAAGACCTATCTTTTGTGCACAGACATTGGATAACATTTTCCCTTTGTTTATGCATGTGGCTAAAAGGAAGGACAAAGGGTCTAGGAAATGAAATGAACATGCAGGCAAATTATATAAGCAAATATATGTGTGTGTTGATATGGGAATAATAATGGCTTGCATTTATTGAGGCATACTGTGTGCCAAGAACTGTTCATAGCCAGTTTACATGGATACTTCTTTCAATCCTCACACTAACCCAAAAAGATGGGTATATTACGCCCATTTCACAAATGGTGAAAATGCAGATATTGCTCAAGACCACACAGCTGTTAAGTGGTAGAGTTTTCATGATTTCTTCCTTGCTCTTCTCTTTCATTGTAAGGACCTCACTCATACTAATGTAATTAAGTGCAACTTGTATCAGCTACTGGAATTCAAAACTTTGAAAGTTACGTGTTAAATTTTAAACTTAAAAAAAGTTTCACTACTGAAAGAGTGTTAGTATCTGCCACCTTTCGTTATAAATTTACATAAATGTGCAGAACTCTATGAATTAAGTAGGCTTCTTCCTACAGCTCTGGTATCCTGAAAACCATTTCCATGGGCGAATCTGAGTTTCAAATAATGAACTGAAAATAAAGCCTTTTAGTAGAGGTTCTCTGGAAGTTACACACTTCTTGCAATTTAAAAGATGGTCTTTAAACGCTGGAAATCTTCAATTCAGTGGTCTGTGAACAGTATAATTTTTTGGACTACAAAAATACCTCTTGGTTAGAGCAAGAATTTACCCATTTCAATTTGAAAGTATCAGTTTTTAATGCAGGATGGTTAGTGTTGAAAGAAAAATGGAAAGTTGTATCTGGGCTTGTTAAAGACCTAAAAGTTTGAGAGTTGTATTCCCATCTGATTAAAGAAATTACCCGTCTCTCTATCCAAATCCTTTTGTTCAAATCTCTACTAAAGTGGAAAGCCAGGAAAAACACAATTAATGTTTAAGAGGAAGGAATAAACTGTGGATTAAAATATTTTCACATCTTATTAAGAAAAAGGAATATAAAAACCCACGTCCCATTAAACCAAATAAAATGGATTCAAAGTCTGGGATTTTGCACATGTACTCCAAAGTATACGTCAAATCCCACTAAAGCTATTGGCAAATAAAAATAAGTACCAGTTATTGCTAAATATTATTAAATATGTCAAAACAACTGGAAAACAAAATCTTTGAGGGACAATCAAATAAGTTTAATGCCCTAAAATTATCCTTAATCATTCTTCTTTGCAGAATACACACCTTCTGACAGGAGAAGCCTTCCCCACCCCCAACATCTGCTGGCAGGCTGCCAGTCAGCACCTTTAATGCTAGCGGATGTTCCTGTTTTTATAGCAAAGAAGACCACATGGACTTTTATTCTCCTATAGGAAAGTGCAGCCAAACATGATAAATTGGCTCTTTATACTAGAACACATAGCGGATCGGAAACCATTTTAAAACTTGCTTTACTTCAAGCCCCTTGATTTGGAAGCTCTTAATAAGCAAAAGATAAACTTTCCCATTAGAGAGATTCCTCACTGCCATAACACCCACAAAAACAAAGCCCAACAACCTTGTCAGTTAGAGTTCTTTTAATATTTTCACCTGTAGCTTTTAAGGAAAAACATTATTTTTACAGAGGAAAATTGGGAACTCCTTGATGTTCTATAAGATCTTAAAAATATGTCTTGAAGTTATAACCTGATTTTGAAAGTCTTTTCCCATCTTTTAAAATAAACCTGTTATTATTTAAAATGATAGAAACCTAAGAGCACTGTCTAGTCTTCCATTTTTTTCATCTTTGATATCTACAAAATACAAAGACATTGATTTTAAAAGCTGATTGAAATTCTTGAGTCCTCTTAAGTCATCTAGAAGGGATTATTAATGTATAATGTTAAATTACAACTGAGTTCTGTCTTTATTCTTAACGGAATCTGAAGGAATTCAGGTCTCTCCCAAGTCCAGACTGACTTTCCCCACCCTAATCCCGCTTCTCTCTGTCCCATGCGTCCCTCTCAGTGGTTCATTCTTCAGACCTAGAACGCCTGTTATCATATAACTGCTTTTCTCATTGAACCGTGGGTCAGTGTGTGCACATATTCTGTCATCTGTGAAAGACCAGCATCGATAGCCATGAAGAAAAATGATCACAACTCTGAAAGTCTTTTCTTTCCATTTTCCAGCAACTCAGATGCCTTTGTGAGCTTCCCTTCTTCTGCCTGATATTGAAATGTTGGTGCCTTCAGGGTTCTTGCAATGTTTCTTACTTTACACACATTGACTTCCATGTTCACTGTTTCAAATGTCATTTATACACTGCTCCCTCCTTTGTGTGGACCTTTTTGTGCTGACTCTGGGTTCTAGATCTGTTCTTCTGACTTTCCATCTTGAGTTTCTTCTTGTGGCTTTTGAGCATATTCCAGAATTTTGAAAAACACTAAAATATATTCTCTGATTTACCTAAAATTAATTTCCTTTTTGAAGTAAAGTTATATTTGTAGCACTATTTTGATTTTTATCAACCATAATGATTATTTTTAGCCTATACATACTATCTAAGGGGGCGTTACATCGGGTAACAGGTTTTGGAAGAGAGAAGGAAGAAAAGAAGTGGTTGAAGAGGGTTTTTTTAAATAAACATAATGAGGAAGCCAAGTTAATATTGTGGTGTTCCAATGAAAATTCATGGTCGTCAAAGCACTCTGATATGTAATATTTCATTAACTAAACTTGGTATGGGGAAAGGCAGAAAAAAGGTTTGTAGACCTATTCCTGTCTCTTAAGGGGTGGGATGGTAGAAACTCTGTAATTTGAGGGCTGGTGCTAACTGTGTTCATGACACCTAATATATATCAGTTCAGTTTGGCACATGATTAACTCTGATTTTGAGACATACTAAGGAAAAAACAATATACTGTTCTCCTTTAGTATCTCAGTTCTGTTCCCAATTGTATATTGGATTAACTTGCCTCAGGTTAACATTTTCATGGGCCTTCATTTATAGAAGTGAATTCTCCCCTCTTGTATGGCAAAGTTTGTGCTGAATACTGGAGAGTGTCTCTTCTCAAGAAGCTTCTATTTTTCTTGAAGGACATCAAGAATATGGATGTACTAAAAGCTCTGATAAGGAATGATACTTAAAATACATAACAACTGGCCTGTATGGCACCAAACAATCAGAATGGTCTTCACTATGAAACCCCATTTGTGTGGCTGCATGTGTGCTGGCAGGAAGTCTTGACTGGATTCTAGAAGGCAGAGAGAATGCTGGGAGCACATAGTGAGGCCTCCAGCCCAGAATGCTGAGGGAAGGGCCTCAGGGAAATGTTCCTTGAAATAGGATGCATAGGTACCTGAGTGGACTCTTAAAGCATCAGTGGGATCTAGGCAAAGACTTTGTTGGAAAAGGGGAACATGAACATAGAGTCGAGGAATTATGCGGCAAAGGGAGAAAGCTTAATGTTTGCATTATTCTGTTTGCTCTTACAGGACATATTACTGTCCCTGGCCCCAAATATCTTTCGTTTTTTTCTTTCCCTCTTCAGAAACATCCTCCATCCCCGCCTGTACCATCTCTCTGTCCTCTTCCCAGAGGTGGCATTTGTCACTAAGCCTCATTTCCTTTTTTTCTTATAGACACTACTCTTCCTGCTCCCCCATCATGTGATGATAATGACTTTGAAAGGATCAAAACTTACCTCTTGAGTATATAATAGTCACAGATTTTGTGGTTAGGAAAGTTGTTCTTACTGGGCACAATTTTATTTATTTATTTTTAAAGATTTTATTTATTTATTTGACAGAGCGCACGAGTAGGCAGAGCAGCAGGCAGAGGGAGAGGGAGAAGCAGACTCTCTACTGAGCCTGGAGCCCAATGTGGGGCTTGATCTCAGGACCCTGGCATCATGACCTGAGTAAAAGGCAGATTGACTGAGCCACCCAGGCATCCTGGCCACTTAATTTTTTTTTTTTTTAAGATTTTATTTGTTTATTTGACAGAGGGAGAGAGATCACAAGTAGGCAGAGCAGCAGGCAGAGAGAGAGGGGGAAGCAGGCTCCCCACCAAGCAGAGAGCCGGATTCGGAGCTTGATCCCAGGACCCTGAGATCATGACCTAAGCCAAAGGCAGAGACTTAACCCACTGAGCCACCCGGGCGCCCCTGGCCACTTAACTTTAAATAGTAACGTGTTCAAATCAAATTGTTGCCTCTGATGAAAAAATAGTAAGATAACCATAGAAAGAAAAAAAGAAGGAAAATATGAAAGAAAATGAAAGATAGAAACAAGACTAGAAGTTAGTCAAGTGGTTAATAATGGCAAACGTTTTCCAGATGAAATTACATGAGATGATAGATTTGCAGGAAGTGGGATTTTTCTCTCCGTGCTGTTATTTAGATTCTCCAGGTTACAAAGGCTGACCCTGTGGCTGTTGGTCCCCATGGCTAAAGACCTGAGCTGGGCTGTCATTGAGTACCCAGCTGTTGTCAATGGCCTCTTAGCTGGTCTTGCCATTTTCTCTGAAGAAGGGTTCAAAATCCTACCTTCTGTTACATTCTTCTCCAAGGTCATCATTTCTGTTTTTATTCTTCCAGGCATTTAGAGAAGAAATTGCACCAATCAACCTAAAAGTTAAAACAGTGAATGATTTGTCCAGTCAGCTGTCTCCACTTGACCTGCATCCATCTCTGAAGATGTCTCGCCAGCTAGATGACCTTAATATGCGATGGAAACTTCTGCAGGTGTTGCCACTTTATCCCTCTTCATGATCTAGCCTTGCACAGTCGGTCCTTAAACCCTGCCTGATCATTCCCGCACACCATCGCTTTCTCCTTCTTTACTAGTTGTGGCTGATAATGGATTTGTAGCATGTAATACCACCAGGTGTCTGTCTTTCCATATCTTGAACCCAGAGGCCTCATTTGTTTATGAATAGAGGTTTTAATGTAATTTTATAAGGTACTGTTCATATGATATTTGTAAAAAACTGCAGAAGGTCAGATAAATCATAGTAATGGAGACCTAGGATAGGTGACAGAAACATTTTCCCATAATGGCTCATGAAGGAGTCATTTTTCTTACTTTAATAATGTATTTTTTTTTCCCTTTGCAAAGTTAAGTAATCTCCATCCTTCTTCCACTGTGTGCTACTGAAGTATGTTGTTCATTCTTTCCAGCTGGCACATTTACACTATTGTGGTGTTCTTACCTTTACCTCTTATGTCTAAGTTGTTTTAGTGGCTGTAGATATTACTTGCTCATCCCAGATTTAATAGAGCCAAGCCCAGAAGAACTCTGTTGAGTACTACTAGATATCAGCATTTATAAGTCACCACACATGCCCATGAGTAGTTTTGGGCTTAGTCTTAGCAGAACTTTGTCATGTTCAATGGCCTGTTCCTTGGAGTCGTAATAATTATTTTTTCCCTGAAAACAAGCAGGATAATTTAAGTGGAATATTGAAAAAGTAATTGTGTATTTCTCTCTCTCTTTGGGACCTGAAATGTAGTCTTTAATGAGATAAATGTGCAACGGTTTATAAGCGGTGATACACAAAAGCATTTTATTTTAAAGCTATAATATTTTATAGCATATTAGGTTACCTGAATTAACTCAAACATTGAATACCCAGTGGTTCATATGTTCTTCATGAACATGAATATTTAAGAAATGAATGCATAGCATCAAATAGTCTTTTCTATGTTTTTTTTTTTTAAGATTTTATTTATTTGACAGACAGAGATCACAAGTAGGCAGAGAGAGGAGGAAGCAGGCTCCCTGCTGAGCAGAGAGCCCGATGCGGGGCTCGATCCCAGGTTCCTGGGACCATGACCTGAGCCGAAGGCAGAGGCCTTAACCCACTGAGCCACCCAGGCACCCCAGTCTTTTCTATGTTTGAAAAGAGTGTTAATAATCTGGGATTAGTAGAGTAGGAGATGTTAAAGTCATACATGCTTTTCTAGTGAATGGAACACAGAAGTGTTTGACTTTCTCTTTTTTCCTTCTACTCCATTTCTCTAATTCATTACCTTCATGTGGGTGTTTCTGTGGTCCATCCTGATCGCCTTCTGCTTGTGTTATCACTATCTCCAAAGATTAGAAGTCAGGGAATGCCCTGTGCTTGAAAGAGGACAGGCATTCTCTTATCCTTATCTCTGACCGTTGTAACTGCTGGAGTGCAGCTGTTAGTTGCTGGTTGAATGAGAAGGGAAGAAATCTCTGCTGACAGCAGTGTCACTGTTCAGGACCATCGTCTTTTCTCCTGTACTAGATGGTGGTGGCATTTAAGTGCTTTTTGGCTTTAATGAACAAAGCACTTGCTAATGCAATTTAAATAGCTAACCAGGAAAAACTAGAGCTGCCCAGGGAGCCAGAGATAGACACGTTTCATTTAAAGGCAGCTGAAAATAGGTTGGACAATCTATGCAGAACAGCGGACTTGCACACAGAGTCCGGGGCCAGGAAAAGGAAAATGGAAGTGTCAGTAGGCCGTGTGCAGTGGTTACTGATTTGCATTTAGTTTCGCAGTGGACCAGGTGTGCATTTTCATAATGGAGAGAGCTAACGGTGGAAGTTGGGAGGACAAATTCAGAGAGTACACGAATTGGCTGCTATACCCTTGAATACCCCCAAGTCTAGATGATTGGACACAAATGTGGAGGCAGATAAGAGATTTCGTACTCCTAGATCTTTGTACTGTCCATTCACCTCTATCAATCCGTTGTCTAATTCGATCTCTCTGTCATCTACCTGTCTTTCTGTGCAGCTGCCTATCATCATGTGTCTGTGTTTTTCCCTGGGATTATTTTAGACTTCTTTTTCATTCGCTTCCTGTGGCACTTTTGACCACTTTCCTTACAGAGGAGAGACGAGTAGCCACTGGCCACAAGGCCACAGCTTGACTTTAGATGCTTTCGAGCTTTCCTGCTTTCAAGGCAGCATAGAGTAACAGGAAAGCAAGAGCTCCTGGGACAAGATTAGCTGCGTATGGATACTAGTACTGTCGGGTACTGACTTTCTGTCCTTGGACACCTCTTTGTGCCCCAATTTCTTCATCTGTAAAGTGGTGATAATAATAAATAACACTTACCCAACATGGTCATTGTGTTGGTTAAAAGAGTTAATTTGTATAAACTGCTTAGAAGAGTGCCTGGCGCTCTTTGCAGTCAGTTGGTACCAGAAGAGGGTATTTTAATCCTAGTACTTTGGTCCCAGAGATAGAGAAGGAGTCTGCACAAGCAGTCATATCTCCGGCAGTAGCCTCCTTTAGTAAACAGGGTTTCTGGAGGGGGGTGAATGGGGGATGGGGTAACTGGGCAAGGGGCATGAAGGAGGGCACGTGCTATGATGAACACCTGTGTTATATGCAACTGATGAATTCTTGAACTCTACATCTGAAACTAACGATGTGTGCTATATGTTGAATAATTGAATTTAAATAGAAAGATACTTAAATCAAGTATATTATTAAAGTCATTGTTTTCAAATCAAATTATTTCTTGCATGTGTGTATGCAGGTTTCTGTGGATGATCGCCTTAAACAGCTTCAGGAAGCCCATAGAGATTTTGGACCATCCTCCCAGCATTTTCTTTCTAGTAAGTACTAGTAAGCTTCATTGTTCTCATTAATTGAATGAATGATCATATTCTTTCAGTTTCCTTCCAGGAGCCATATTCTTTGCTACAAATATATTTACTCACATTCGATAAATGTACAAAAAGTAATACTAAGATTCATTACCATATTGTTTATTGGTTATTAGTTGTAATAATCTGACCACAATTTATAAGTCCCCAAAGTGGAGCAAAACTGAATTTGTCTTTAGTTGTGGTTTTTCACTGAACCATCAGCTATAGTAACTAAATATAGTATCATATCATCATTAGCGTATCATAAGCAAAGGCTATGAACTTTTTCACAATAAAGAAATCATTTTTACATTTTCAGATTTCTAATTAGTTTTTCTTCTTAAAAAATGTTTATCAATTTAAAATGTACCTATATCTTTAGCAATAAAAAAATAACTCCCCACAAATCTGAGATTTTTGTTTATTAGGTTCACTGTAATCATACTACGCTTTTCTTTCAGTCAAGTATTGCAGATGTAGCCCAACCACATATGTAGATTTGTAGGTAATATTCTCCAACTGAAACATTTAATTTTATGGACTGTTCATGAGATCTTATATAAGTGCTTTGAGCTTCTATTTTCTTTATCATTCACTACTGGGGAAACTAAAGAATGTAGGATTCAGAGTCATCCAAATTAAGATTAAATTATTAATTCTGCCTTTTGCCAGATCTGCAGATTCCTCAAAGTTAATTTCTTTATCTTAAAATTTCTACAGTAATACTTACTTTTTTCTGATCGCCTTGAAAATTAAGTGAGAAAGCAGAGTGAGTTTCATAGCACCCATTACAGTTCTTGGCACTGATGCTTTCACTATTAATTTCTTTCCTTTTATTTTTCCTGGCAAACATATGCCAGAAAACAGCTTGTTTAATTCAACATAAATGAAGTTTGAAACTTAAGGCACAGCTTATATCCCAATTATGAGAATTTCTTTCTATCTATAATAATAGAGAAAACTGAAGTAATACCATCTCTTCCAACCAAATTGATTACATTCATATTTTCCCTTAATCTTTTGTCATGGTTGATAATCTGCTTTACCTCAATTCAAGGTTGGCTTTTCTATTTTCACAGTTTCAAGAATCTGAATTAGTCATTTCCTGCCCCTCCTGTCCTCGAGTCCTCATGCTCCCCCACTTCTCTCCCTCTCTCCCTGCCCCCAAACACTTTTTCTCTTTCACACACAAGAGCTCTTAGATAGCCTATCTTTGAGTGATTGTAGTCCTTCCTGGATTATACTGGGTGCAAGGGTGCATTTCTAAAGTTGGGATGCCATCAGTGTTGATAAAGTAAAGAAGTGTGCAGTCTCATTAGGTATGAACTACTTCAGATTTCTTAAACTTAATTTAAGCTATGTGCTAAGGCCAAATAAAAGTGGAATTTAACAAGAACTTGTGACTCTATTTACAGTTCTAAAGATTAGTTATCTATTAGTATCGATGAAATCCTACACTTTGACCCAGCAACCATTCGTTCATAATAAAAATCCAACTCATGTTCTTTAGGAAAGGAGACATGGTAAGATTCACATGTGCTTTGTGAAAAAGCATGTGGCCTTTTATTGTCTGGCCCTGATAGTCCAAGGAGGTCAGAGTTTTTCAAGTCAAAACAATTGTTAACATGAATGAAGACATGTAAACCAAATCCCAATTAATAAATTGAATAATTGTTATCTCTTGCTGCTTGGAATCATTGGCTTTATAATATTTCTTGGACTTCAGCCAGGTTGTAAAAGGAGTCTGTTTAGCTAGGACACAAAATAAAAACTGACCTATGAGGCTGGTGCCAACACTGAAACGAGGTTGACTCCAATAAGAAATTTATTATACCTACTTCCACATTTTCATCACCCTTTATATTTTCATGGACATAGTTGGAGAAGGGAGTGCTCCCATGTTATAAAGAGAAGAATTGCTGAACAGGAAAATTGCTTAACTAGGGGTCAGAAATTTTGAGATCATGTCTGAGCTCGGCCATTTCTTTATGGAGCAAGTTATTTCACTTCTGAGTATCTATGAGTATCTATCTATGTATCAGAGCTCTAATAAGGACTTGTTGTCTTCCTTATCAACAGATGTATTTGAAAAGGCTTTGCGAAGTTTAGAATGCTATATTTTTGTAAGTTATTAATGGGACCTGAAATTCAGGAGAAAAAGCATTGATAACAACTGGCTCTGTGAGAGCCTAGTGATAATTGCAAAGATTTGTTTGAATTGCTTGTTTATTAGTTTATTTAGCAAACTTCCTTAATAGCTCTAACTTTACATGTTTAACTCTTCTTAAATCAGTCTTAAAATAATTTTTTAGAAATAATATAAATAAAGAAGAACTGGAATTATAAGAAATAAGTACCTGAAACAAAACATAAAATCTCAATCATAGTGATATCTAATGTGACAGTAAGAAATTGTATTTTCTGTGCATTTCAGATGAAAGAAGTTTTTGGCATTCTTCTATCCAGATAATTACCTTTGGATTTTTTTTTTTTTTTTTTTTTTGGTCGTTGTTGTTGTTTTTAACAACCTTTGCCTGTGTTTGTCTTAATCTTTCCTTTTTAAAATTCATACAAATGAGTTTGTTTAAATGCCATCTGTCCTAGATAGTTATTCTTGTGAAACAAAGTAAAGCATGTTATTAATGATCTGGAAAATTCAGCTTTGGAAAATCTAGTTTATAATCTGGATATACCAGGTAAAATTAATTTTGGCTTTAGCTTAATCAAAAAATATATACAGAGTCCATTTTTCAGGTAGCACTGTTTTAAATTGTGATTATAAACAATAAAACTTGATTTTGAGAAGTATTTTTAGCAACAGGTTCAATTAGTTAGGTTGGCATTTGAAATTGAACCTGCGTTGTTTCTTTCCTTGCTTCAAATGAATCTTTAAAAAGCCACTCTTTGTTTAGCCTCACAGATTTCATAATTATAGGAATCCAGCTCAAAAACCAGAACAGTTCTCGTTGAATTGGCTATAAAATGTGTTCAGTTGTTTTGCATTATGGCATAAGGCTTTTGGGTGAGCAGTGTTTCCAATAACCTCCCTTTGTTTCTTTAGCTTCAGTCCAGCTGCCATGGCAAAGATCGATTTCACATAATAAAGTGCCCTATTACATCAAGTAAGTTGATTTTAATTCTCCTTTATGATACCAAAAAAACAAAGTTATGTTGATAGCTTAAGAGGCTTTCCATTGTAACTTTGGAAAATAGAATTCAATCCTGCTGTCTGAAGGAAACTATATATATATATATATATATATGATATTTAAAAGAAGTTAATTTAAAAATCAGAGTATTATTTATAGTTTATTAGATTAAGGCCGTAGGTGTGTTTACCATATATTATTTTAAAACTGATTCTAAAATATTTGGGGAAACTGACAAAATTTCTAAGAATGTCAGACTCGTGGGGCACCCGGCTGGCTCAGTCTGTAGAGCTTGAGACTCGACCTTGGGACTGTGAGTTCGAGCCCCACCTTGGGTGTAGAGATTACTTAAGAATAAAATCTTAATAAATAAATATGTCAAACTCTTGACATGATGCTGTTTCTCACACTGCACTGATTCTAAACCATTTTTATTTCTCCCAGAAAATCCATTTAAAAAGTGCTGTACTTTTCTCATTTTAATCCACTAAAAACAAGCAGTGTTTTTATCATTAAAAAGTTCAGTATTTTCAGGGGTTTTTGATTTATGGGTATTATCTTCAGTATAGTTTAGACTTATCATCCTTTTTTTATTGTCAATTTGAGAGTTTCTCCTCTTTATGTACTAAGTTTCTCCTTATTATATAACATTTTATACATTTTGTATCATTTATACAAGGTCTGAGAAGGATTTGATCCTTGGCTTAGGCTAGGTATTGTCTAGGACAGAATGATACAATCTCTTGAGGTGTAAATTAGCAAAGATGTTGGTTTACAATGTGTTAAAGTGATGAAAGTCCTAGCTGGCTCTGTTTTATGTGTATGGTGAACAGCATCATAATTATGGGAAAGTAATCACTATTATTAGGAGTCAACTCTGTCTCAGATTAGCCAGCTGACCTCAGGCAAGTTGGGTAAACATCTCTGGGCCAACTTTCCTTTGTATCTTTACTAAATGGCATATGGATCTCCAAAATCCATGCTGACACTAATAATCTACTCTTCCAATATCCCTCTTCCTGAAAAATTTGTATATGAAGCCAGTGTTTGTGAAATAGTATTTCCTTATGAAGGTTTTATTGTAGTCTGAGATGTATCCTCTGGGTAAAGAAAAATCACCATACCATATATGAAATATAATAATAGCATATGTTATATTGCCTTAATGGAATTCACTACTTTCACTGTAGAGTCTATAGTGTCCTGGTTTGTGATAAACTTAAGGATAAGGTAGCAGAGCAATTGGCTGGTGTCAGATTTGTGCAATCATGAATAGAAAAGTCAGAAGCTGGGTAAATTGACATGTCTCTATTGAGAGACAGTATAATCATCTGATCCAAATTTAAACCATTTTTAAAATTTTTTATATTTTTATGATAATAGTAGTAATAATAATAATAATAATGGCAGCAGGTGAAGAAGGGGGCATGAGTCAGGGAGTGCTCACAGCCTCTAGAAACTAGAAAAGGCAAGCCGATGGGATTCTCTTTTAGACTCTCCAAGGAGGACCACAGACCTGCAAACCTCAATTTTAGCTTAAGGAGACATTTATTTTGGAGTCATTTGTTACAGCAGCAGTAGAAAGCTAATACATATATTACACAAAATGAAGAAGTCCATGAAATTATTTGAAATTACATTTTTTTACTCAACTGACAGAATCCTTATTATGTGATTTTTTTTAAAGTGTTGATTGGATCCAGCAAAGCAGATTTTTGTCTTTACTGGATAAAGAAAATATTAATTCTCTTGTTTGATTATTTTATAAGCTGGTTATTTATTTGACTTCTCATTTTAAGACTCCCATCTTGAATTTTAGCACTACTATTAAAAAGGAATTTCTGTGTGTCCAAGTTGATTATATATGGCTAAAAATGACATTAAGTCAGAGTTTCACTGATTGAGAATTTTTATAATTTTGGTTGGCTCTCACAGGATTATAGTCTTGTTCACACTATGAGTTCTGATAGGACAGACTGTACAGCAGAACCTTGATCCTCTGACATCTCATTAGCTGGAGCTCCGTGACCATGACCATGACCATGACCAGCACTTTAAAATATGTATAATACAATGATGGCCAATATATGTAATGTGACTTGTAGGATTGTGGCATCCTAAAATATCTTCAACATCATTAGTGAAAGATTGAATTTTCTTGACTCTATATAGTTTTACTGTTAAGTGTCTTTTAGGACTTTGAAATAATTAGAGATCTCTCCAGGTATATAGGATGAATTCTCTTATTTTTAGAAAACTTTCAGCCAGATGCTTTCATTACCTGCTCTGTTGTGTAATTAACAGTTTCTTTCTTTATAATAAAGTATATCAGTCTCTGGAGGTAGGGTTAATATGAGCCAGTATTTCCAGATGAAGAATAGTTATGAAAACAAAATTTAATTCCCAAGTAAATTAATAAGCAAGTAAATAATGAGTGAAAGGGCTTTTAATACATACTTCCTTTTGCATGGCTGCACAAGTAAGTAGAGGAAGAATGTTAAAAACAAATTTAGCATGATTGTCATGCAGCTAGAGTTTCCTGGAGCATATTAGGATGTGTTAATTTAGCCAAAAAGAAAATAAGAGTCAGGTAGAAATGTGAAAGTATACGATTTTGTATTCTTTATGGAAGTATACAATTTTGTATATTTCATTGGCAGAATATAGTGCGTGGTGCCTGAGAAAGTTGAAAGGAGAATGGGAAAAACAAATTGTCTTTATTTCATATTTTAATTTTATCGATTAGCTAAAACCGACTTTGATGGCTCTCCAATGCATTTCTTTCTCTCTAGGTGTGTTTTCATTAATATTTTGTGGTGTACTGTGGTGGTTCCAGATTCATTTGTTTCTAAAAAATGGTAGAATATAGATTTGAACTGTAAGGGTTCATATGGTATAAATCCCTCTATGTTAATATCTCAAGTTGAAACTCATATCTTTAAATTATATTTGCTCCATCTAAGGTAGGCTTTCCAAATCTGATCTAGTTATTTTTTCTTTTCTAGTATAATCCAGTGACAGCTCATTGTTCTATCAGTTTACAGAAACCTACAGTGGCTCCTGCTGCCTTTACAGTATACAAAAATCTACCATCAAAGCCAGATTTCTTTCTCTGTGGATTTTTAGTCACGTGTTTGTGTTTTGCACACGTTTTTCATTTCCTCAGCTAAAAGTTAATATCCAGGGTGTTTCAGGCATAAAGGGAACGAGTAAAAGCTTTGGGTTGAACTTTCCTAACGTGGCATGTTAATCATATAAAGCTCATTGCTTTTCATTTTGATCCGGAAATAATACTAATAAATAGTCATAGCAGGTGATAATAAAGATCACTGAAACGAATTATATTTTTTGAATATTCATTTGCCAGCCACTGTGCTAATCCTGTAATTATCTCTTAATTCTCACTGTCATTACCCCATCTACGGGCATGGCTTAGAAAACAAGTATGCACATAGCTTGCTCAAGTCGCACAACCAGTACAAGGAAGAGCTAGTTCTCAAACCCAGGGACTGACTCCAGCTCCTGCCTCTTGACCGTTGCACCTCCAGCTCTCTGCACTGAGCAAAGAGAACAGAAATTTAAGTCACATGGAAAATCTGGGTAGTATGGGGACTTAGATTAAGGAAGGCGCAGTCAGGTGGAAGAAATTTGAGCAAACATCCTTTTTGTTCTTGCTATGGATTGGCTGCCGTTTAGGATACACCTACTATGGGCCAGCAGTTGAGGGCAGAGCTCATTTTCGTAGGTCATTTCTGTAAGGTTAATACATGCTTTAATATGATTAAGGAAATGTCACACTGCGTGGTGCAGTAATGGAGAAAGGTACTTTTCTATAGGTAGAAAAATGTAGTTCTCCACAGTCCTGCCAGTCGGATCTTGACAGGAGTTCAGAGGTAGGGGAGCAAACTGTGTGGCCCTCCACTACCTTTCCTCAGTTCCATGGTCAGAGATTTCTGTCATTGGGTGGATTTCCGTCCATGATTAGGACGCTCAACAGAGCTGGCTCCTAAGTCCCATAGGGCTTTTTGTGTAGATGGCTGTGTACATATCCAGTCTGTTAATAAGTCGTACTCTTTCACAGAATTTAGTAAGTTGAAGTTAGGAAATCTGGTTTTCTGTTCTCCCTCTACGATGTCATCTCTAAAGCCAGAGTGCATGACTTTTCAGGAAGCCTTAGTGGAAATGCTGCTGCTGCTCGATGGGTGGTCCCCTCACAACCTAATAGTTTTTCCACTTGAATCTGAGGTGCAAACCTGAATTCTTTATAGAATCCTATGTGTGCTCACACACACGCAGCTTTCCTGTGAGCATTTTAGTAATCTCTTCTTAATAGATAATACATATCACATCCTCTGAAACTGACGTTTCTCAGTATTACAGTGTATTAATCAGAATAAACTATCATTACCTACAGATACCATGTCCATGAATCCTCCGCCTTATTCTCATTCCCCTGGACGAACAGGCCTAAATCAAATTTTTCCTCAAGCTATTACATCTCCTTTATATTTTCCTTTTCTATTCTCATGTCCATTAGGGATAATTCCCATTTCTTGCCTTCCAAGGCCATTCTCTGCTGCCCTAATCCATCAATTGCTGGGAAAAAAACAAAACACAAAGTTTATAGTTGTAAATAAAAGCTTGGAGAGCAAGTAGCTGTTTTTTATAGCAGTCATGTAGTTTATTTGGATAAACTCTATTTCCTTGTCTCATTATATATGTATAGTCTAAAGGAGAGAATTAATGCTTATTTCTTTAGAGGAATCGTGGACCCATTTCAGTGATGCAGGTGAAATACTCCTCCCTTAAATAAGAGCAGAGAGGAGTGGCAGCAAAGGGTTTTCCAAATATTTAGCCCAACAAGAAAGTCAAAGCTAACAGAGGTATATGTATAACAAAACAAAAAAGAAATTAACATAAAGCGTTTTGTGTTTAAAGATTGGAGGAAACTCATCCCAAAACAAAATAAATCCATAACAAATATATAACTAATAATGAAAGGCAAACACAGCTCTCTCTGAAAGGCCTCCTACAGCTGTCTTCATCTCTGTCTCCCTCCTTAATCAAGATGAGAGATGCCATTCTCCTGGTGCCAGATTTTTAGTGGAGAAGTCTTGGGACACACTTTGAGTCTCTTTCCAGGAGTAGAGCTTGTGTTTTCATTTTAATGATAAAGAAATAAATGAAACAAAGCTTAAAAGGATGTACTGGAGAGTCTGTTTTTCCAAGAAACAGTCTGTGACTTTACCTATGTTGAAAATAAATATTTAAAAATCATTGGGCCAACTCCGCTGATGAGGGGAGAACGAAGTTGTTTTATGAAAGAACATAAGCATCTTGGGATCCCTATACCTCCTGGGCTTGGAGAAAGCTTCAGACAAATGAGCACACCTTGGCTGTTGAGAAGGATAACAGCAGGCCCTGTGCCCTGCAGCAGCCTTGAACTGGCAAACTGTAACCAGACGGACAACTTCCAGTGTATCTACCAGTGCCCCGACTTACTGAGATAATTCAGGTGGAACTGACATGGTCTGAGAAAGACATTCACTAGTCAGGACTGAAAAAGATGTTATTTTCCTGCCATTCATCTATACATGGCTGGGGCCAGTGTTATTTTTACCATGAGGTGGAATTTGGCTTGGCATCTAACAGGTTACTCAGTTCCACTGTATCATAGGGGCACTGTCAGCCTTACTGTACCGTGACTTTTAGGGTCAAATTTGCAATTAATAAAGGTCTACTGTAAAGTACAGAAAGGTCCCCATGGGGCCACTAAGGAGGAAAAAGAGATATTTGTATTTTGATTTGTAAAGATTAAATTTTTAAAATAGTCATTGAAACTAGCAAAAGTACAAAAGCAATAATGATCAAATAAATAGTGAAAGAAATAGAATATCTTTTTCTACATGGATTATAAAGTAAAATGATACAGTGTAAAATTCAATACAACCATATAGAAAAATTGATTTCTCCTTTAAAGATTACATATGAAAAAGATAGAGTAGTTTAAAAAAAAAAAACAAAAAAACCTAAATCTAGGGGCGCCTGGGTGACTCAGTCGGTTACGCTTCTGCCTTCAGCTCAAGTCATGATCTCACGGTGCTGGGACTGAATCCTGCATCGGGCTCCCTGCTCAGGTGGGAGCCTGCTTCTCTCTCTACCCCACTTCCTCTGCCTGTGTTCCCTCTCTTGCTGGCTCGCTCTGTCAAATAAATGGATAATGTAAATAATGTAAAAAATCTAAATAATGTAAATTCAGCTTTAAAAAACAAACTAGAAGGATATAAGGATAAACTCAACTCTGGTGGGCAATAATCCTGGAGCTGACACCCCAGGCAGGGGTCTAGAACACTCCCCAGAGCCAACTCAACAGCAGGTGACCTGCAGGAATGTTGATTAATGTGCCTTACTGGTCTGCCCCTCCCTAGTGTGACAACTTAGAGGGACACGGGGTCCAGTTTGGGGCAGAGGGGAAGCTCCTTCTGAGTTCTGGGCCCAAGCAGAGACACTCCCAAAGTAGGGCTCCCCTGGGTTTACTGAGTGTGTGCACATTCATTCTTCCAGACAACCTTCCAGTGCCCTCAAAACTAGTATCACCCGAAGCTCCCTGCACACCCAGGGCACATCCATTTTGGTCACAAATCATATTACTTTACTTGAAAACAAATACAAGCAAACCTCGTCATATTGTCTTGTAACAAATTGTTCTATAATTTACATTTGTAAATCTATTGTAAAATACATTTGTATTTAGGGTTTTGGTAGTATTTTTGGTAGCCTTTGTCTCTATATAGCCATTTACATGCTTGTGTCTTTTAACCTACCCTTGAGTATGAAATTATTTTAGGTGCATCTTATACTTGAATCCAGTAGAGTTGGAATTATCTACTGTGGACAATTTCGTTGTCCTGCGTTGTGTCTTCATTATCATGACAAGCTAGTGACATTTTCTTTTCTTTCTTTTTTTTCTTTCTTTAACTAGTCTCCATTCCCAATATGGGGCTTGAATTCATGACCATGAGATCAGGAGTTAAATGTTCCACTGACTGAGCCAGCCAGACACCCCAAATCAGTGACATTTTTTAAGGAAGAGTCTATGCTTTTTCAGTATCTCTTGCCAAGTAGGATCCTGTATCTTATATGGAATTTTAAACAGAAAGGTTTTTTTTCCTGTTGGCATTCAAACTTTCTTCAGTTTTCCCTTAGATTTATTCTTACATTTCAAAAACTGTAACCTTCCCTTTCCTGCCTTTAAAAGCCTAGAAGATGGCAGAAAGTGTTTGCGAGGGTTCAAGAAGTTCTGTGTAACCTGAGCACACATGTTCTGTCCCCTGGAGGAAACCTCTTCCTCATCTTCTGTCCAATCTGTCTTTCACCTGCACCGTCATGCACACACAACACACCACACACACACACACACACACACGCACACACACACACAGTAAGTCTCTGCATACCAGCAGGAGTACTCCATATTCTTCATATGTTCTGGTCTCAAGTAAAATAAAAATTGGGGGGATTATAAATTCCAAGATGAGAATGTCACCTTTTGATCCTTAAGAAGATACTACTCAGATAAACAACATTGCCTCTGATTGCCAGAATTTGTTTTCACTCTTTACACTTTAATCACCTGAATGCAAATTGATTATTTGGGAATTACTGCTTGATTCCTATTTTTTTTTTTTAAGATTTTATTTGTTTATTTGACAGAGACACAGCAAGAGAGGGAACACAAGCAGGGGGAGTGGGAGAGGGAGAAGCAGGCTTCCTGCTGCAGAGGGAGCCCCATGCAGGGCTGGATCCCGGGACCCTGGGATCAAGACTTGTGCCAAAGGCAGACGCTTAAGGACTGAGCCACCCAGACACCTCTGATTCCTATATTCCTATATAAACTTTCATAAACATATTTAAAGAAGGTATTAGCAAAGCCTGCAAAGGCCCATGTCTCGTCATTCTGGAGATTCTCTCTTTTATTATATATAGCACTTCTTACCTTCTACTGTGCTTTGTGACTTAAGGAGTTGATCTTCTGTCCTTATTTCTCCCCACCCTGAGGAGCAGTCTGGGGCACTGAAGACAGAAAAGCAGCCACTGCATCAGACAACACACTGTTCCCTTGTCATTTCGATAGGGCCCGTGTGTAGAGGAGTGAAGTTGGAGACGAAATTGATGTGAGTTCAGTAATGAATGGGACGTGAGATTGTGCACTCCTCAATTGAGAATTTTGCCTGTGAAGAAGAAAAAAAGGTAATAGAGAGCAGGAAATGTAGATTCAAGGTAGGGATGTTGGTGTATAAGGATGGCAGATCCTTCAACATTTGTATTCTGAGAAGGTTCTTATTTCGAAGGGAGTTAATAATGCAGCACAAGAGATTTTAAAGAAAGCTTGGGAAGAATTGGCTTTTGATGGGTGGAGGAATTCCTCAGGAGGGAGGAGAGAAGAAGATAATCTGGCAGATGGAAGGTAATTTATTAATTTGGTGGTTGGAAGATGAAGGAATTCTAATATGGTGGTTTCTAGTTTTCTTTTCAATGAAGTGTGAGATCAAGTGAAATCATATAAGGCAGGGAGGGAAACTTAGGTTTGGGAGAGAGATGGCAGGAGTAAATTGTCTTGGGGTCTGGGAAATGAGTTTATTAGGGGTTGTTGTGTGGTTGCCAGCAGTTGGACATTTGAGGTTTGAAGTTAAATATTTAAAGTAAAATTAGTCTGTCTGTTGAGTGATTTTCTCCAGCTGTATTCATGCACAGCTGCTCAGGTCCAGAGAAGGCAAGTAATTGAGCTGATCCATGTTTGGGCTTTGCTAGGAGTGAGAGAGAAGCAAGGCAGATGAGATTGTTTGTAATGATTATAATGATGGACCATGGACTCAGATTTAGACAGATTCATCAGAAAGATGTTAAAATCTCAGTCATACAAGTAGACTGCCATATTAAGAACACAAGCTTAAAATTCAAATTCCATTTCTACTACTTATTGAGACCTTGAGCAAGTTATCTAAGTGCCCTCCCGGCCCTAATTCCTTCATCCGTAAAATGGGGATCCTGTTGGCACCCAGCTCATTGAGTTTTTATGCAGGTTGAGTTTAAGGGAAAGTGTTTGGAAGAACCCCTGGTATAGACCAGATAGTCAAATAATAGGCTATTACTGTAATTAATCTTGTGTATCCTGACCTACTGTGTCATCTTTCACTATGTACAGCAAAGAAGAAATATTTCTCTTCCTGAGATCATCTTATCCCTGAACAATATGGGTCATTCTTTCTCTCTCACTTGTATTTTTAATTAACTGACTCACTTTTAATTTTTTTTCTCTTATATGCCCTTAGAATTGCAATTGAAATGAAACGACACATGCAAAACTCAAAATCCAGTTTCAAGCATAAAATTGAGTAGATATGTAACAAGTAAATGTGTTTGACTGTCAGTTCTGGGGTAAGCAGGATGCCTTCTTGCCTTCTTGTAAGGTTTTATGGAAGAAAATGAGGCCACTCTAATGAGGACAAATGGGATTAAAAAGTTTCTTCCCCAGAGCAGTCTATTGCCCAGAAATCAGTTTCTTATCAATCTATCAAAATCACATGTACTTTGCTGTCAGTTTGTTGTCTCATATATTGGACCGTGTTGTTTTACACATTTTTGTGTTCTGGCCATTGGTGTACAATCTTATTTGTGTCTTCCTTTCTGGGCTCATCAGAATACATTACAAATAATAATAGGTAGAAGCATGTATCGCTTATTAACCGTACTGGTTCAGCA
Organism: Mellivora capensis; assembly: GCA_004024625.1. Lineage (NCBI taxonomy): Eukaryota > Metazoa > Chordata > Mammalia > Carnivora > Mustelidae > Mellivora > Mellivora capensis. Next base: position 29,977 of record PISX010003849.1, read on the forward strand.
TTTCATCAAATTCCGTATAATACAGGGAGCACATGTTATCTCAGCTGGACACTTATGGGGTGCTCTTTTAATAAGTCTATGGGATAGCAAATAGCCAGAACTGTCCAAGGCGTTAAAGGATGTTTAAAAAAACAGTTAACAGAGATCTCATGCACAGCACAGTGATTACCTACAACAGTACTATGTTTCAGACTTCAAAGTTGCTAGGGCCCTGGATTTTAAATATTTTTTCCACAAAACAGAAATGATAATTATGTGATGGGATAGAGGGGTTAGCTAACACAACCATAGTGAGCCTACTGGAATGTATAAATGTGTCAAACCAACATGTTAGACATCTTAAACTTACACTGTGTTACACCTCAATAAAAAATTAAAAAATTAGGGCACCTGGGTAGCTCAGTGGGTTAAGCTTCTGCCTTTGGCTCAGGTCGTGATCTCAGGGTCCTGGGATCGAGCCCCACATCGGGCTCTCTGCTTGGCAGGGAGCCTGCTTCCTCCTCTCTCTCTCTGCCTACCTCTGCCAACTTGTGTTTTCTCTCTGTCAAATAAATAAATAAAATCTTAAAAAACTAGAAATTCAAATAAGTAAATAAAAATTAGGGGGAATCTTGAATCTCATGGCATATAGAAAGAGCACACATCAAAGATTTCATTTAACTCACTAATCACAGCATAGGTAAGAAGTTATAAGAGGTTCCCAGGAGAATACGAAGAACTGCATCTTTAGAGTCAAATAAGAGTTGCTAAAAGGAAGTCTGCCCCTGGGTGCAAAGCTGGTTAACTGGTCAACGTCCACAGAATAGTCATGAGCTGCATCCCAGTGGACACAATTAGCATTTCGATGGAGAAGGAACATTTGCATTGCTATTGTTTTTTTCAGTTTCCAGAGTTTAAAATAGCTCAGAGACCCGGTAACCTTTTGGCCCTCAAGGGAGGCTGCCTCCTTTTCCCCTTCCCCTTCACAAGCATACTCACTGCTCAGCACCCAACTTCCCCATATCATGTGCTCTCCCTATCGCTTACTTCATAGGATTTTGCATTTCCTGCTGAGTGCTGCTTTGTTAGATTTTTTTATAGTTTATCAAGCAGCACAGTATGAGGTTCTGTCCTCTTTCAGATATGAGGTTGGCCAGAAGCTAAGCTGTTGTTATTTGTGTGGTGGGGGTGGGGGGTTCGGAGAATGCTGCTTTCAGTTCTGTGTTGGTTGCCCACTCTGGGAGGACTTGCAAGCATTTGGGCTGGATGACCTGAACCATGTGCAGCTGTTCAAATACTTAGAGCCGCCTTCTTCGGGTTGATTGTGGATTTTGCTTTAAAACCCTCCCCCCCCGCAAAAAAAAGAGAGACAGAGGGAGAGAGAAGAGAAGAAAAGAAAATCCAACAGCATCTCTTACTTTTTTTTTTTTTAACTGTTGTTTGGTAAGCTGCACTGACACTTCTGTAACCAGAGGCTGTGTTTATTTTCAGCGCTGGCAGTTCTGCCTAATGAATCAACTGGTATTGAATTCACAGAGGGAGATGCCTTTTCCCTCCATCTGTTTGCCAAATGTGTATGTTCCCTCAGCTCCTCATAGTGGTTTCACTCTGAAGAGCCATTAGCAAGCGGGTCTTCTCATTGCATTCTCAGCCGCTGCCATGCTGCCGAGTGGCATTTTCCCCTCGTGGTTCCACAGCAGTTGCTTGCCAGAGCTCCACACTTGTGATTCTAGAGAGAGAAAGAGTACTTACATTTGTTGTTTAGGTATAAAAGTTTGGCTCTGCATTCCTCAAAGCTTTAGTTTGGTTCTTGAGCTTTGAGTTGGTCCTTCACGATGGGATGTCTCTCTCTGGACAGTAGTGTCGCCATGGGGGTTCAGATGACTCCAAAGTGACAGGGGTTGTGGGAATACTGGTCGGCTGCCTCACACTGCGAGCTCCTGATGGATTTGTTTTGAACTACACTCTATTTCCAGCAAATCCTCCTTTAAGTCTTATTGATGGTAGGGAGGAAGTTGTTTTATGAACAAAATCTGGAGGGTCTTTATATTTTGGGTTTTGTTTTTGTTTAGTTTTGTTTTGTTTTTTACTTCATGCATTAGAAGCTTTTTAGGTCAGTTACTTCCCACACGTGAATGTGCATATCAATCGCATGGGATTTTGTTAACCTGAAGATTCCAGTTCAATAGAAGGAATAGAGGTTGGAGATTCTGCATTTCTGTCAAGCTCTGGGCCACATTATGAAAAGGAAGAATTTTAGGTCAGACACTTCAGTACTTTCTCTGTGGTCTTTGGAGCAACTTGGAGGGGAAAGTGGTAGAATGGTTTGGTTGGTGTTCCGCAGCAGAATACAAAGTGGAAACATTTTGCCTCTGCTTTGGTGTCAAAAACCAGGTATGGGAGCTAGACAACTTTCCAACTCCTCCAAGAATAGACCTTCACTTTTTAGGCATGTTAATTTGTGTGAGATTTTTGGAATTTCCAGGACATTTTGCATACCCAAGTTCATATCTCATCTTTAAATTTTTTCAAAGCAAATTATGAGTTCTTGGGGGGTTCTGTTATATATGCACATGTAACAGTGATTATGTCCTATTCCCAGTGACACGTCCCAATTTTTTTATATATTTACTAGATTAAAAAAATAATCTTAAATTTGATTGCATGAATATTTTAATACCACTCTCTTGTGTACTGTGCCATTTCACTTAGCTTACTAAACAGTTTTGTAAGAACTGAGTGTTATCCAAGAAGTCTTTCGAGTACTATTAAACGTTATTACTTATTCTGACCTAGAAAAGGGACATGAAACTATTTTGAAACATAAGGACACCAACCCATTGAAGTTAGGAGCTGTTTACCACACACACACACACACACACACACACACAGAGAACCTAATTTAAGCACTAAGTGGATTTGTTCTACCTGCATCTTACTCCCCAAAGACTTTTAATTCTATGACTTAGTTTTGGAATTTACAGAAAATGAGAAAAATATAAAACTTGCATCTTAAGTGAAGAATAAGCATCATAAGAAAAACTGTTCAATGTCTATCAAAAAGTACTGGCTAACTGTCAGGGAGGCTGATTGCTGAGAGGAGCACGGAGTCACATAGGCAAAAGAGAGTCATGCAGAAGGGGAGTAGAGAATCCAGATACACAGGAAGAGAGGTTGGGGAGGAAAAACAACTTTTCCTGCACCCTCTTAGGTTTAGTTTCTAGGGGTCTGTGAATTACGCTGACAAAAGACAGATTAGCAAGAGAGGAGCATTTGTTTCTGCATGCAGTGGTGAGTAACTCAAAGGAATGGTTAGAATGGGGGGCTTATGTACCCAGCGTAGCAGGGGAAAGAAGTCAGGGAGAAAAGGCTCATTTGTGAAGACCCAATAGGTTTCTTTAGGAAAGATAAATGGCTTTTTTAGGAGAATAAACATGAGATAAGAAGGTTTGTGATAATGTTTGTTTATGCAGGTGCAAGTGCTTTTTCTGTCTTTTTCATAGCCACGGAATCCCCCAGAGAAAGGATTTATGGTAGCCTTGTTTCCCAGAAGTTGCTGCATTTTGTCAGATAAAGGAAACTCCGAAAAGACTTCTTTCTACATCTGTTCAATCTTAGATGTCTTAAACTTGGAATAATCTTTATATCAATTCTAGGGCTCTGAGTGAGCCCCCAAAGGGGAGAAGGGCTAATTTACACCAAGGAAGGAGAGTCTGGAGGTTAAAAAGAAGAGGGAGCCTCACTTGATTGTGGGGTGAAGATGTTATTCAGAGTTAAACTCTTTATTTCTCAATTCTTTGGAAATTTCATTAGGACTTCTAAAGTTTAGCAACTCTTTACAGCACTTCTGCTCTCAGGATTTATTCTGAATGAGGATCTATATCTGCCTAACACAAGTAGAATTATTCTGGAAACTACATTGATCTGGCTGCATCAAGCCTGACGCCCCAGGGTCACACTTCATATCTGGGTTTTAATGTGTAGTTGTAAATCTTTTAGAGAGAGATAAAACAAAAATTTTTACCTATATTTTCACAATATAATTGCTCAAATAAAAATTTATTATTTTTGTTTCAAATGTTAAGTAATAACTGGACATTACACTGAAAAGAAATGAAATTTTAAAAAAAAGTAATAACTGGACACCAGGTTTCAGAATGATGCATTCTATGTGATCTATATTATTTTGTATGTTCTTAATTTAAATATACTACCTTTTTTGCTCCCCCCAGCCATCAAACACAGACAACCTGTTGGGATCATCCTAAAATGACTGAACTCTTTCAGTCCCTCGGTGAGTGCTATTTTATTTAATTAGCCTAAACAAATGATAATTGTATTTTTTTTTTTTTAAAGACTTTATTTATTTGTCAGAGAGAGGGATAGAGCACAAGCAGGGAAGAGTGGCAGGCAGAGTCAGAGGGAGAAACTGGCTCCTCACTGAGCAAGGAGCCCGATCCGGGACTCGATCCCAGGATCCTGAGATCGTGACCTGAACTGAAGTCAGACACTTAACTGACTGAGCCACTCAGGTGCCCCGATAATTGTATATTCTTTTTTTTTTTTTTTAAGATTTTATTTGTTTTTTTGACAGACTGAGATCACAAGTAGGCAGAGAGAAATGGAGAAGCAGGCTCCCTACTGAGCAGAGAGCCCTATGCGGGACTCGATCCCAGGACCCTGGGATCATGACCTGAGCTGAATAACCCACTGAGCCACCCAGGTGCCCCCCAATAATTGTATATTCTTAACTATAAACTAAGCATCAGTTTTTCCTACATGGCTTGGTATGTTTAAAAGACTGTGTCACTGACATAGAAAAGCAGTTGAATTTCTGAGGGCAATGCAGGAAACAGTTTTTTCCATTCTTCTTGAGAGAGCATGTGGTTTGAAATCACAAGAAGTTGATTTTAAAAGGAGGAATGCAGGTTCTCCATAGGGAGTCATCTTAAACTTCAGCTTTACCTGAAGACAAAAACAATGACAGTGAAGCAACCTCTAATTCATTGCTTTAAATTTCCTGTTACCTCACATTTTATTCAATTAATCTTACTAAATTGGATTGCCTAGTTTCATTTTGCCAAAGTAGTGATGAAAAGCTAAAATCATTTAATAGAAAAATTAAGAAAACAGAGGAGGCTAGAGAGAATTCTGATCTTGTAGATTTCTGGTAGACTATGACTTTGAACTGTTGACCTAGCCTGCTTCCTTTAGGTTGGTCCAGCAGTTTTGAGAGTTTTCTCTTTGGGTAGATAAGGCACTGTTGGAGGGGAGAGCAGCCCCTGAAGGCTCTCACATCCACTCCCACTCCAGCAGAAAGGGAGCACTCCTCTTGATCTCTTTAAAGGTCAGGCATCTATCTGTTCAGCTTTCATTTGGATGGGTGAGGGTAGGCTACAAAGGGTGAACAAGTGAGAGAAAAGCCAGGGCTTTCTTTCATTTGTAAAGTGAGGGTACAAACTTGGATGGTTTCTGAGTTTGCTTCCAGTTCAAAGAGTCTCTAATACAGACACTCTGTCTTTAGGACACAGAGAAAGATATTACAATATCTTTCTTTGAACTTGATACCAAATCTTTTTTGGTACCAAACTTTGATACCAAAGTGTTGTGTTTTTTTTAAACTGAAATATAATTAGCATATAAGATTATATTAGTTATGGGTGTATAATATAATGGTTCAATATTTGACTGTATTATGAAACTGTCCATCATAAATCTACTTAACATCTATCACCTCACATCCTTACATTTTTATTCTTGTGATACTTTTAAGATCTACTCCTTTAGCAACTTTCAATATGCAATACAGTATTATTAACTACATTTCACCTCTTGTTTCTAAAAATCTGAATATAGATTTTGGGATAACTTTAACCATATCTGTTAAAGAGCAAAAGAAGCAAATAGATCAGGATGGAAGAAATAAGACTAGCTTTTATGAGTAGTGAGAAGGACAGCCTCATTGACAGAAAACTAATTGTCTTTGGGGGAAGATTCCCTGGGAGGAGAGTCCCTCCCAGCAGCGGAGAAGGAAGGGCCCTGAGCCTGCAATGTGATGGATTTATTAAATCTTAAGAAGTTAACAGGCCATGTTTCCTTTTCCTCATTTCCCTCCTTTTCCTATTGGATAATGCCCTCTTGAAAGCCGTGAAACACCACTTTGGAATGTATCTCACTATGGTGCTAATGAACATTTCATTATTCTCTTAAATAAATGCTGTGGATTTTGAGAGGAGACTTTTTATAGTGAGAACAGACATAATGCTTTTCCATCATCTGAAGTAAACAAACATGTTCTTGCCATTCAATAGAAGTTAAATAGTAAGCATGCTTTTGAATGTGTTCCCTTTTCCGTTTCAGCTGACCTGAATAATGTACGTTTCTCTGCCTACCGCACAGCCATCAAAATCCGAAGACTACAAAAAGCACTGTGTTGTGAGTTATTCTACCAAAGTTAATCACTCTGTTCTTTGGATTGCTTCTTTTTTTTTTCTTTTTTGAGGCAGAGATAAATAAAGAGGGTGATGTGTTTGTAGCATTAATCTCATTTTCAGTGTATCTCACTCAAGGAATTGGCCGTGTTTCTATAAATGCTCTATTATTTGCCCCATCAGCATGCATGCAGTAGTAAAACAAATGAACATATGCCATTCTCAGTTGGAGAACAAAATTAGCCAAAATACAGGAGTAACATAAAAAGCTTTTTCAAAAATTATGCTGGCACCCAATTTAAAGGGATTAAATCAGGAAATCAAAGTAGTAGATCATTTTCTTCTTCGTACTTTGTATTCACTTGGAAGTTTAGGATTCCAAACAGTTTGATTCAATGCAATCATGTAATAAAGCAATACTAAAAAAATAATATTCCTGATTCAAATTTGAACTGCCATCTAGAAAATTAGATAAAAGGCTCTGTATCTATTTAAATATATCTTGAGACATTTGGTCTGTTTTTTTTTTTTTTTTTTTTTTTTTAGATTTTATTTATTTATTTGAGAGAGAAAGAGAGAGCATGAGAGGGGAGAAAGTCAGAGGGAGAAGCAGACTCCCTAGGGGACTCGATCCCAGGACTTCAGGATCACAACCCGAGCCGAAGGCAGTGGCTTAACCAACCCAGCCACCCAGGCACCTGAAATGTTTGGTCTTATCAACATGATTTTTCCTGCAGAGAGTTTGCTCAGAGTAATGTTCTGTGATAACCATTTTACCAAAGAGGTGTTCCTTCCGTGACACACATGCCCAAACAACCTAACTTGAAATAGAAGTAGGAATACTTGTAATAATAAAGCATAAATGGAACCTCTCTGAGTTCTCTTTGTGGTCATAGTTTTAATGATTGAGTCTATTCAAAGAACGTGTAGGCCTTGTCAGATAGTTAATATGGAAACTGACATCCGCCCATATATTTTTACGGCCTGATAATCTGAATAATTCCAAGTATTCTTGTTGCTACCTTTTGTTAACAACTGTTATATATCTAGGCAGTTGAGTGAAGGTGTGAATATTACTCTTTGAAAAATGATATATTAAGGTTAAAAATCTCTTAAAAGTCAGTAGAAATTTGAATTACATTTTGAGCTGGTTATGTTAGAAGAGAACTGTAGAACCATTCAGAAAAAAACCCACAACCATGAAAAGCTTTAAGAGAAGAAGAACTTAAGTTATGTGTGGAAGAGTAGTCTCCAGGGCTAAAAAAACACCTGAAGATTTACAGATGAAAGAAAAAAACAGAAATGCTTTTGATGCCATGATCCATAGAGCCCCCTGGTGCAGAATTACCAGTACAGACCAGTAAAGCCAACTCAGCCTGGCCAGTGATCTGTACGTTGCGCCATTGAGCCAGAAGGGAATAGGAAGTGAATGAGGAGCACACAAAAGGGATGTTCAGTGAGCTCAGTGAGTCCGTGGTGACAGCAGTTTTGAAAGAGGCTCAGCTGTGTGTCCTGTATCCAGCTGATGGATCTGGAAGGTCTTCCCAAGCCTGATGAGCTATAAAATGAGGACAAATGACTCAGCCACAAAATTGCCATGGACCAAAGACTGCTTTTTTATCATGATGAACGTGGTCCGAGTTTTCAGTAGTACTTGTGGTTGGATAAACATATGAACACATTTGGTGTTTTCCTCTGCTGGTTCTTCAGAATTCTCAAGAAAAAAAACTCCCTCCTTCAGCTCATTCCTTCAAACCTGAGAGGAGCAAAGGAGGAATGCCTCCCGCTTCCAAGCTACATGTGGAAATGCATCCTAAGAAAAGCCCTGGGTTGCTTTGGATTGTAAATGTTTGGAGCCACCTGGCTTCACTTTCCCCACTGCCCCTGCCCCCACTGCCCCTGCCCCTACTGCTCATCAGCCCGGGCCTCTGCACCACTTGTCAACTCACCTGTTCATGATTAAGCTGTTCCCCCTCCCCTCTTTTCTGTTTACTTGAAATGCCCTGACCGTTCCTCTGCAAAAGCCTGTAACCCTTTCTTCCTCCCAGACGCTGTTAAAAATTTACTTCTTTTGGAAACATTTACAAGCTAAAACCACCTGCCTCCAATTTTTCCAGAACTTTATGATTGCCTGTAATGACCGTTTCTCACCTACGCACCATATGCTTGCCTTTGTGTGATAGATAATGTCAGGAGCTCCCGCCTCCCCTGCAAACGGCTCAGGTCAGGGGTCGTCTCATTGTGTGTAACCCCCCACCCAGCATAAGGTCTTAATGCAGAGGGTGTGCTGTCACTGCTTTGTGACTGTTCATTCATTTATTGGGCTCCACAATTGTGCAGGAGATAAGAACATGTAAAGAGACTTGGTTCCCATACTCGGTGGAAACTACCTTCAGAGATAGCATGTTACACATGGACACATGCTTTCAGCAGATTCCTCTTGCCCTCAGAATGGAATGGTCTTTGCCATGAAGAACAAGGCAAGCTTCTTTGAGTAGGAAGCACTTAAGCCAGGCATTAAAAATCATACAGGATTTAGGCACATGGCTATTAACCAGGGATGAGGAGAAAGGGACTTCTGTACATAAGCATCAAAGGTGTGGATGGAATTCGGAAAACGTAATGGAGTCTGAATGGAGTAGGTTATAAGCTATTTGTCCTGTATTCAGAAATGTCCTTAAAATCAGTTTAGATCCACTTGGAAGGTCATTTTTCTTATAAAATCTTTTCTCATTCTTTTCATTTTGTTGTTGTTGTTGTTGTTGTTGTTGTTCCTCAGGCTCTCAAAATGTTGCATTTAAGTTTGTGTTTCTTTTTTATAGAGTGGGGTGCTATAGCACCATTTTCTGTTTTGTGGGAGTTAAGAGATAGTCCCCAATGCAAATGTATGCTTTAAAGATTTTATTTATTTATGTGACAAACAGAGATCACAAGCAGGGAGAGAGGCAGGCAGAGAGAGAAGGGGAAGCAGGCTCCCCGCTGAGCAGAGAGCCCGATGCGGGGCTCGATCCCAGGACCCTGGGATCATGATCTGAGCCAAAGGCAGAGGCTTTAACCCACTGAGCCACCCAGGTGCCCCCAAATGTATGCTTTAGACGATCTCTAAGGCAGAAGGAAGGACCCCGTGAACAGGGACAAGTACATGGTTCGGGTAGAAGATCATGGGGGCTAAGCTGGTGGGTAGTGGTCACAGGGGAGAAGAGGGTATGGATTTGTAAGGAGGAGGAAAAACTGATGACGGGGGAGGGGGTATTTGCTAGTTGACAACTGGCAGAGGGTGAAAGAAGGACAGTGTTAGCACATTTCAGGATTTGCAGACTCCTGGTCCATAGAAGGTGGTAAGACCATTACTGGATTGCAACATAAGAAGACCTTTATTTGGAATATATTAAGGTGAAGGTCCCTGAAACAGAATAGGAGAGTTCTTTTTGGGAACAGAACAGCAGGGATGTGGGTCAGGTGTTCAGGCAGAAGATGGGCATCAGAAAACAGAATTGGGAGCCATCCAGAGAGAAGGGATGACTGAAGTATGACAGTGAGGGTATCAGGTTTACAGAGGGAAGGGGCATAGATGCAAGACCTTGAGCTTATTTCTGAGGTGTCTGGGGAAGAGGAGGTAGGAGAGGTGTTCAGAAGAAATGGTCAAACAGTTCAAGAACCTAGGAGTTACAGAAGCCCAAGGTCAGGTGCCAAACTGTGGTTTTGCAGAACAGGAGAATAATGACCCACTTCCATTCGATCCCCTATGCCTCATATGTGGGATTGAAGAAAAAGCCTGAACGTTGGTTAGAAAATAATTCTTCTATTTGTTTCATTTGCCACATGACTGAGCCCATTTGTCTCCCTTTGAAAAGAGAAAATCATAATTTTCTGTGATTTAAATGTAGTCAGTTTTTTAAAGGAACCTAAACGTGACACTTTGCAGGAAAGGCGAAGTATCAAAGTAAATCACTAAAAATTAAAGACATGAGTGTCTGTGGGATGTGACGAAAAAACTGTCACAGCCACAAAGTGTATCACAGAGGAGGCTGTTCTAGAAGAAATACAAGGGCAGCGTGATCCAGGAAATGGTCTTTTTGGAATTTGGTCTATTGTCACTTTATGCCATGTGTGGATACAATAGCAGTGCTGAGTTGCTGGCATAATTAGTGTTGGAATTCGGAAAACTTAGAGCATTTTGGCAGCATTTGAATATGTTTCTTTGTGTCTGTGTGGAATTATGGTTCTGTTGCCACCATCATGAAGCACTTCTCTTTGTCCAGCACCATGAGGGATGAGTTTGAATTGTGCTCCTGCCCTCTGGAAGTTTATAATTGAAAACAGCATATAGTGCCAAGAAGTAGGGTACAAATGATATTGAAGATTCCAGATGGTTCTTAATTTTTTTTCTGATACCGTCTCTCACTCATGGGAAGCTTACACAAGTTATTTTTGCAATTAGCTCAAATTTTACCAATGATGACTTTGACATCAGAAGGAAAGGGATTGACCTGTTATCCAGACTTGTGTTTTCTATTTGTCTCTTTCTCTTTTGTAAATAAAGTCTTCTGTGTTGAGTTCTTCTGGAAATAATTTTATTCTGTATAATTTTAAAGCAGTTCTTTTCCATTATAGGTAACTTGAAAAAAATAAATCATTCTATGGTATTTAAGCAGCAAGAGTGGACACATTTCATTAATGTCTTTAAAAAATTCAGAATTAGTGCTTATTCAGTGGTTAAAAATAGATAAATACAAAGGAAGCTATTCATTCATTTTATTTAACTGTCAAAATATATCATTAAATTTTTTGAGGAGATAGTTTTACATGAGACAAGGAGGAAATAGTGGTTATATTAAAAGAAAAAGTTCCCCTGAGCTTATTTCTTTTAATGTTAAAAAGTTAAATATGGTGGGTCATCTGGGTGGCTCTGTCAGTTGAGTGTCTGACTCTTGATTTTGGCTCAGGTCATGATCTCAGGGTTCTGGGATCCAGCCCCAAGTGTGTGATCAGTGGGGGGTCTGCTTGAGGATTCTCTCTCTCCCTCTGCCTCTCCCCTGCTTGTGCTCTCCCTCTCTTTCTCTAAAATAAAAAAAATAAATACATCTCTTTTTTAAAGTTAAATAGGGAGATAGGGAAAGCATTTTATGAAGCAGGAATTTCAATGAGCAGACCTTAAATTCATACAGGTTCTATAATTTTCCAAACCCCTATCTTTTAGATAAGGGTTTATAAGAGTCATTTCTATACTCAATAAATGTATAGACACATGGTAATTTGATAATCTATTGGTGCCCTGTTTTCAATTAGCTAATGAATGACTCAAAGTTGGTTAAAAAGAAAGATTTTGTGAGGGTATTTTGTTGTTGTTCTTCCTCCTGGCCCTTGAGGATCTCCCCTAGTGCAACACATGCCTGCCCCTGAGAGCCAAGTGTCTGCCTCACCGTAACCACTGCCACCCCTGTGTAAGCCACGGACCATCCGTACTGCCCTTGTCACTTCTGAGAACCCTGTAGACTTCTTGAATTCTTGTCTTTTTCCAAGCAGTTCTATCTTCCTGGAATTTTTTCTTTGCTTTACATGGTCTCTTGTGTCTTATAGTCCTTAAGGCCCATTTCAAATCCCACCTGCCCAGGAAACCGTTTCTAGACTCCTTCTACTCCCCTGCAGTTATAGCTCTTATAGAAATCTATTTTTTCTTATTGCATTTTCACTCCTTTTAGTAAAGTTATCAGTACGCTCACCCTCCTTCTCTGACTGGCCATCTTTGAGAGCCGGGGTCCCAGCTTATCCTTCTGTGCCCATCCTGCTCTAGCATCTAGCACAGGCCAGTCGCACCGTAGATGTTCTGACCACGAAGCATAAAAGTGGGAGCAGATACATGAAGGCCCATGGATGTGGGCCTGTACTGTGGACCTCTACAAATCCCATGTGGCTAAAATGGCTGCCCTGCCAAAGCGTCATGGGAAGCGAACCATGTTAGGGCCAGATTGGGAGGGCATTCTAGATCAGGTTTGTTCAGCAGGCAGTAGAGAACTACTTTTTCTTCGACAGAACCCATTTTTTCAATGGCACATTTTCAGTGAATTTTGTATGTCCTGATGTACATGTTGAGAAACAGAATGATCGGTTTGGCTGTGGCGTAAAGGGAGACTGGGAGGGGTGAGCGGGCTGTTCCTGGGAGTTAGGAGAAGAGCAGTGCCATATTTTAGATGTTCTACTATGTGGACTAGATTTATTTATGCCTTCCTATGTTTAAAAGTAGAAAGAGCCTGAAGAGAGGAAAGCCTGAAAAGGAAAGTAGGAAGAACTGATAGTCCAAAGAGCAAAAAATGGGATCAGATTGGAAAGTAACAGAGTTTAGATACAAAAGCACAAAAATAAAGAGATTATGGATAAGAGTTTAGACATGTAAGAATGGAAATGCTATTTATTTCTTTAAACACTGAAATTGGCTGGAGAGGATAGATTCTTAAGCTGGAGAATCAAGCCGAATACTTTTAAGATGAGAAATGTTTTTGTTTCAGCGTCGTTATGTAATCTACTGACTGTGTGTATTCCTTTCTCTCACCTGATTAGTGGATCTCTTAGAACTGAACACAACAAATGAAGTTTTCAAGCAGCATAAACTGAACCAAAATGATCAGCTGCTTAGTGTTCCAGATGTCATCAACTGTCTGACGACAACTTACGATGGCCTTGAACAAATGCACAAGGATCTGGTCAACGTTCCGCTCTGTGTGGATATGTGTCTCAACTGGTTGCTCAATGTATATGACACGTAAGTTTGCCTTGTTTCTCCTTAAAATATAGTCATTGCATGAAATATATTGGTAAGGCCAAATGTCTATAAATTTTGAAATGAGTTTTTTAAGAAATTTTTTTTTTTAAGAAAAAAAGCTTTCAACGTGCTTTTCGTCGTAGACAAATAGCTCATAACCTACTCCATTCAGACTCCATTACATTCCCTGAATTCCGTCCACACCTTTGATGCTTATGTACAGAAGTCCCTTTTTCCTCACCCCTGGTTAATTGCTGAAAGGAAGGACTGTCCAAAATTTGAACTCTTTACCAACAATATAACAAAAAAGAATATCCACCTATTATTTCAAGATAATGCTTCAGTTTATAAATGCTATCGGATCTGTAGTGTCACATTGGCTAGGGGAAGCCCAATATAAAGAATTCCTATTTCCTTCTCTCTTCTTTTGAAAGACAAGTTTTATATTTGTTGTTATGAGTTATAGTCATTGACTGGCTTGTAATAATCCACACCACAATTTTTGTATGACAACTTAAGAGCAATTTGAAAGGCAATTAAAGGGATTTAATTTGTCTTTCGGTATTAGCTTTATTTATTATAATGGTGGTATTGTGTATATGTGGTATTTTAAATAATTTATGCTATAGGACACTCTAATATCTGTAATTTAATTATATGCTCGCTGTCACGTGAAGAGCTCTCTCAATTTACAGCATAACTCATTTGCCATTAATTTGGCTGTTTTGAATATGACAGTGCATTTATGAAATAATCAATTCTAGAAAGACCTGCTGTGGGCTGACATTTCCAAAACATTAGGAATTATTCATTCTTCTGGTAGGGGGTTAAAGTATGCAAAGATGAAATAAGAAAATGAGAACTGTTGATTTTTCTCTCAGAACCTTAAAGTTATTTTCCGTTAATTAGCTTCATGAAAATTTGTATTTGTCATCCCTTCATTTGATTTAGAGGAAGAAGATAGATGATAGTTTATAAATGTACATGTGTTTAGTAGTGGATTGATTTCACGTAAGAAGTAAATGGTGACAACAATAGCTTTAGGGGTGATTTAATTAAAATTTTGTTTCTTTTGATTAGACAAATTTGTTATCTTTCAATAGTCACAAATATCACAACAAAACTTTTTTTTTAAATAATTAAATAGCCATTATATGCTTGAGGACTCTTAAGAAACTCACTAAAAAACAGGTAAGTGGCACAAATACCAGTAATAATAATGAATGTGGGATTTACGATATCCCTATGTGGTATCTGTTAATAAATTTCATTTTGTTCTTTTTTATCCTTCTAGGGTAAAATATGACTGTTAGCATTAATTCACTATTTAGTTGGTCTTCAATTTTTTAAACCCCCAAAAGAGACATTTTCCATACAGTAAGTTCACCAAATTATCTGGTCAGTTGGGTATTTTAACTACAAAGCCTATAACTTAATTTGAGGACCCCAAAAGAATGCTAAATTCCTGGAATACTAAGCTGAGAACTTTGATAAGCACCACAGGAGTATGGTAGAGACACATATGTTGAGTAATAATTTCAGGAAGAACTGGAGAGGGGTTAAATCACCCCCTCTCATTCTAACACACTACATTAGTTTGCTAGGGCTGCCATAACAGAGTACCACAAACTAGGTAGCTTAAAAAACAGAAATTTATTTTCTTATAGTTCTGGACACTGGAAGTCTCAGATCAACATGTTGGCAGGGTTGGTTTCTTCTGAGGCCTCTCTCCTTGGCTTATAGGTGGCTGTCTTCTCCCTGTGTCTTCACATGTTCTTTCTTCTATGTGTGTTTGTGTCCTAATCTTATAAAAACATCAGTCCTATTGGATTGGGGCCCACCCTATGGCCTCGTTTTATGTTAATTACCTCTCTAAAGACCCAATCTTCAAACACAGTCACATTCTGAAGTACTAAGTGGTTAAAACTTCTACACATGAATTTTAGGAGGATCTAACTCATAACATGTAACACCTACATCTGCTGTTTTCACTGGACAGCCGAAGGGAATTGTGCCACTTAGTTGTGAAGGAAGCAGAATGTGAAATGTTGTGATTCATATTCTAGGGAATCAAATGTTGGCATATTTCCACCTTCCATCATCAAATGTGAACACATGGGAAATGCTACACTAAGGTACTGTTTCTTATTTAGAAAAAGTTTCTTGAAATTTTCCATTTTAAAGGAATAAAAGCTTTCAGGATTTATTTCCCTTCCATGCCAAAGAAATACAGTGAAGACCATGCTGGGTCAGAATGGTGTAAACGTTCAGTCTAGTTTTTGTCTTAGAGAGGAATTTCATGAATTAACCTAAAAAAAATCATAGTTAATCATACAGTGGCAGTCTCAGATGACCAGAGTTCATTGCCCAAATTTCTCTAACAACTGTAATTTATCCACTAATGTAAACAAGAGTTATTAACTCTTTTTAAGTTATTAGTTTTCTTTGAGAATCTGATGGAACTATAAGCTACATGATCCAATGCACTAGAACATTTTTGGACCCTACGAAGTCTCTGAACCTTGAAAATGAGAACCATGATCTAACCTTTCCATTCATTCAGCTATTTTGATATTTGCTCATTAACCATATATTTTTGACTGCCTTACTTTGTGTAGTATGATACAGCCAGAGCGGATGTTTACAGCTCTTGAAGTATATTCAAGCAGCTCTTGAATTAATGAGTGATTCACACATGTGAGATCATAGAATTCTAGAAGGAGAAGGACTTTGAGGACCTTCCATTGTCCATTCATCCCTTTTCATTTTACTCTGGCCTCTTTGTTTTACTGATCAATTAATTGACCCAGGGAGATAAAAGAATTTATCCATAGCCACCTATTGCATATTAGTGATAGATAGGGAATTAATACCCAGGTTTTTTGATAATCACTTGTTTATTTCTACCATATTGCCATATCTAAGAAAAAGAGTACTTTATAAGTTATATTAAGCTTACTTTATAAGTTTATATTAAGTTTTATATTGTTTTCAAGTTTTAACATGTATCCAACTCTTAATATTTTGGGTTTTTGAAAAAAAAATCTATTTTCTTCTGTTATGAATAATGAGAATCCAAATTTTTGGTTCTGGTTGCTTTGTACCTTGGCAGCCACTCAACTTTTGACATCTCAATTTCTCATCTGAAAAATTAAGATAAAAATATCTGCTCCGCTTACCATACATAAGAAATTTGTGAAGGGCAAATGAGCTAATATATGTAGAAAGAACTTTCTAAACTGTAAAGATAAAATTTATTCCATTTATGAGTTCACAGCCTCACTCAATCTTCATCTTTCCAGGTTAAAAAGTCTTAACTTCACGATCTTCCTTCTAAATTTAATAGAAATCAAAAATGTTTAAATCATGATTTGAAGCAATAGTCTGGGACGCTTGATTTAAATATTTTTGTCCCTCCAGAAAATATTAACCTCATTTGCTGCAGTGTTAAGTCATTTTTCCACTGTGCCAAGATGGATATAATTTTATAAGATACATATCTTTCCAGTTAAACTAATTTCAGGAGTTACTTATGAAGACTACCAGGGAACCAAATACTTAAATATTGGGTTATGTCACTCACTAATAAATTTCTTTGCCTCCCTCTTCTTTTTCAAATCCAGATATCTTATTTAACATTAAAGTCTTATCAGCCCGTCCCAGATGATATAACTTGGACAACTTTATCAACTGTTTAGCCTTGATGCAAGCCTTTCCTGCACCTGAATGCATCATGGCTCTGGTGTTCTCACTCCTGCTTCTGTCCCCTTGCCTAGACTTTCCCTGTGATAAACTACATTCTCCTAGGGACAGTCCAGCCATGTCATACCTTCAGTGTCTGATTTGAGTCTTATCTTCTCTATCAAACGTTATGAGACTAATAACTACTCAGACTAATTGTCAGTCAGAAATAGCAAGTCAGCCACAACTTTCTTGTACTTGACTTATTTCCATGCATAAAGGTTGCTCTCCTATTTTCTTGTGTATTTCCCACTGTTTCCTTGTCTCTCTTCTCTAGCTGTATGTGACCTTATCATGGGTGGGAATTGTGTCTTATACTTTTCTGCTGGGCCTCACAGTACACAGAACAACACTGAGATCACAGGAAACCTTCATAACTATTAAATGGTGTGTTGAATGGATGATTGACATTTTCAGTAGCTTTCCTGACGACGTTCCTTTCCTGTGTCATCACTGTAGTCTGAAGGTCACCCTCTAATACGTAGCATTTTGATCTTCATTCTCTAAAGGGATTCCTTCGTCCGTGGCCACATTCATGTACTGGTGTACTCACCAGCCTTTTTCCTCTGCAGATCTATCGTCTGATTATCCAGAGAATAAAATTTCCAAATTTTTGGAGGGAAGAAAACAGGTGTAGTGTATTTTGGAGTGTTAATTAGGAAACACCTAAAAAAATGTGAACTAGAAACACAATTTGTAACATGGCTCAGTTTAAGGTTAATTTGGAAGTATTTCTATAATGGCAAGAAACTGGAATGAGTACATTAACTTAGATTTCTGCTTATAATAGCTATATCTGTTTGAAAATTAAGTATTAAGTATTCTGAATGTTGTACACATGCCTATGAAGGGTTTAGTAAGTTTATTGGATATGATTTAATATAGGTTGTAATAAACTCTAGGCTACTGAGGGACTGTTTTGAAAATACATTTCACTGATCTCTCAGCATGTTTTTCTTTTTTTACTTATACTTTATATGTCATGGTATATACACAGAAACTTACCTGAGTATTTACAATTTAAGAATAGAAGGTATTAATTAGTATTCATAGTAGGAATATCAATAAGAACAAGATTTAAACAGTTTGACAATAAGACCACCTAAAATTAAAATTAAATGATATAAATATTTTTCTGTTGTTTAGATAGCATGAAATACTAAATTGTATATAATGATAAAGTTACATAGACATTTAGTTAATAGGTATTGAGTATACTGTACTTATATATTAAAAACATAGCTTGAGAAAAATTAATGTTAAAAACCTAAACTGAAAGCAAATCCTGAATATGAAATAATAAAGATGATAAAGAATTTTTTTTCTGGATTGTGTGTTATTCCATAGCAAGGATCATGTTGCCCATTTTTGTCACTTCTGCATTTCCCATTCTCCAGCCCCAGGCTCTATTACATTGGTACATTTGGTAGGCAACTCGGAAACTCTTTGATAAATGAGAAGAATAAAGACAACTCTATGCTTTTAAAGTTAAAAATTTTCTTCTGGTCAACTTATGGTTTCTAATTGGCATAGTACAAAGCTATTTCCTAGTGTTGACTGTTTAATACATTTTGTATTTAATTATAATTTGAGACTTCTCCCAATAGGGATGTCATACCTGTCTTTTTAGGATCACCGACCATTATAATTACAGTAGTAATTTTAAAAAACTGAATTGACAGAGACCAAAATCAATGAAGACAACAAGTTTTTAAATATCTAACAAGTTATTAGTCCTTGGTATACTTGATTTTCTAGTTTTTATACATTTGATTTTGTTATACATTTCTTGCTATATTAAGCAACATACATATTATATATTAGCTATACATTTTAAATCTTGCATTTGCAATCATTAACAGATTTTAATTCATACTGTTTCTAAAAATATCTTTTTAGCTTTGTAATTATCATTTTATTTTCACTTTTACTTGTTCTTCCTAGTTCCTGTGTTCCATGTAAGTGACTTTGGGCTATATATTCTGGGTCAAGCATGCTGTTAAAGCATGTCATGAAATTATGGTATGAGTTTAAAATTAATTTTTAAAAGGGAATAGAAAAGTTGCCTCTTTAAGATGCAATCATTTTCTAATAGTTTTCCTGAAGAAAATAGGTATTCAGAGATCATTAGTGTCCTGTATACTGCCTTAAATGCATCTAACACATTGGGATTCTTACAATTACAGGGGTCGAACTGGAAAAATAAGAGTGCAGAGTCTGAAGATTGGATTGATGTCTCTCTCCAAAGGTCTCTTAGAAGAAAAATACAGATGTATGTAAGACCTTTCCTGTGCAGTTGTGTTTTTAGTAATAATAATAACAATTGATTGGAGGCTTCCTTTATATGATTTGCTTGTAATAACAGTTTCCATTCTTATTGCCCCTTACTACACACGTCCCAGGCAAGACAAAGGGTGTCAGTGAGAAGTGACGTGGATTTGTGTGAAATGAGGTGAGGTGCTTGATGGAGTGAGAACCAACTGCACTTGTATCTCATTCGAGTCTTAGAAGAATCACCTCAGAATGTAGGCATTGTGACTTCTGTTTTCCAGCTGAAAAAAATGAATTCTGAGATGGATTAAAAATCTAGTCAGTGGCTGCAGACACAATAAATTATGAGGGTAGACTTAGATCGTAGATTGTTCTGACTGTAAAGCCAAAGTTTCTGTCTCTCTGTACTTCCAGTGCTTGAAAAAAAAATTAAGATGGACTAGAACCTTCATACTATTCTTTATGCTGGAACCTTGTGTACTTCCAAATACGAAAACAACCCCCCCCCCCCAAAAAAAAACTAGATGGGACTAGAACTCTGACAGACATTGGCAAATAATTATATTTTATCAAGTGAGAAAATTTAAAAATTTGCTTTTATTCACCAGATAAATCCATGGTATCCTTTTAGCTGTTAGTTAGGGAAGAGCAGGCATGTTGGCATTTTGAAAGGGATGGGCTCGGGAGCCAAGGACACCTGTCTTCAGATCTCAGCTTTGCCACTTAGTGGCCGAGTGACTGACCTTGTGCTGGTTACCTGATCCCATGGAAGACCTTCCCATGGAAGCTAAGAGGCGATATGACTCCCATTTCACATTTCAGAAAGCTGAAATGGAATGGATTTCCTTCAACTGAAGAATGACACTAACAGTCCTTGCTTTAATAGAGGTAATGCGGGAAAAGTACCTAAAAATCACAGCTCTTCAATCAGTGGTAACACTTGCTGGTGTGGCCCCAAACTCTTAACTACTAGAAAGTTTTTCTGATTTAATTTTGCCCATAAAGTGTGGGTGACTTGATCCTGCCATGCATATCCGTGATGATTCTTCACTGAATCTATTCATACATTCTGGAGGGGTATTTCATGAAAGTTGAGGTAACCAAAAATAAGTCAAAGTTTGATCACAGGTCCTATAAACTAGGTTAAGTTTTGCATCTTCTATGAAAGTACACATGTTTTTTCAAAAACTTTTGTTTTCTGGGATGTCTGTGAGGTGATTTGCCTGTAATTTCAGGTCTAGAGCGTGATGGCTTGCTTTTCTTAAATGGTTTGACAAGGATGTCAGTGAAAAGAGATGTGGGATTTGTGTGAAAAAAAAAAAGCTGATTGTGGTAAGATCAGGAGGTGAGGTACCCTGATGGAGTCAGAACCTAGTAAATCACACAGGAAAAAAAAAAGCTTTGCAGAAGGCTTTCGTTAGGTGGTCCTTTATTTATCCAAAACTTTAATCATCTTCAGCATTGTAATTGTTGAAAGATATCCTTTCCAAAGCTAAAAAGGTTATTTTTTAATAATGTGTGGGAGAGGAAAATGTTAATGAAAACATCACTGTAGCACTAGAAGAAAAGGACTTTTAAAAAATTACTTATAGTTTGGGGTTTTTGTGTGCTCCTGGAAGAATTTAGGGTCCCTTAAAAGTAACAGTTATATCATGGTGCTCATCTTACTCTGAACCAAATACGAATTCAATCCCAAGGTTTATCATGAGTCTTAAAATGTAAGCATGATCTGCTTTCCTAGATCAATGATTCCTCCTCCCTTTCTTTACAAGCTGATTATCAGAGAGTAACCTGAGACCAAAAGAAAGAGTTACAACACAGTGACTCTAGATATAGAGCAAAAACCAGATTCTACACAATACAGTATATAAAGATTTCTTTTATCTGTACACATACCTTCAAACATATTTCTGAAATGTATAATCTTTCAGATGAGGAACTTATTTCAGCATACTGATACACACCCGTCATACAGTGGAAATTCTTTCTACAAATGTCATCAAATTTAATCCTCTGTATTATTTCACATTAAACTTTCAGGTGATGGCAAAGAAAGTAGAGGCCCTGCAATAAAAATTTCTGATATTTACCTTAATCCATGAAGTATGCCATTTTAATACTTAATTAAATAAGACATCTCTTGGGTTAAAATCTTTAAATCTTTCCTACGAGTGTTGCGACTCTGGAAATATTCTGGGGTTTGGTTTTATTTCTTATTGTGAGGTCCTTAGTAACTCTGATTTTAGTTTTGATTTCTCCAGTGATATCAGAACATGTCCTCATTATTATTTCCTTTGTTAGATTAATACTGAAGACAATTTGCTCTCCAAACTCAGTGTCAGAAGTGCTGTTCTGGGTCAGCTGGTACCATCTGCACATTGATTTTGCAATGGCTAATGTCCGTGTCTCCACCCTGGGGACATCTCCCTCACTCTTCGTGCCTTCTTGAGAATATCCCTCGATTAGGTTCTAACAACAGCTGGACCTTCTTGCCTATAGCCGAGTGGCTTTCTTCCTCATTAACAAAGATCCTTCAGAATGGCTATTTGCCTTTCTTCTGTGCCGATTTGTTGGAACTTGAGTTTTAGATTGTGACCTGTCCCTACCTCCTGATAGACCTTTTTGTTTCTGATATTATATGAAAATATGAACTTCTGTCAGAATCCGGAAGTATGTCAAAATGTTAAGGAATGTTTTCTTTTGTGTTTTGTGTGTAGTTTTACCTTAACTGTGGATTAGTAGTATGGTTGGCTTCCTCAAAAGAGGAAAGTTTGACATGATTGATATCACTGAAATGTGTACTTTTCTGTGTAAAGCATTATTACCTAGGAGTTCACGTCTAGGAACGGGTTTAGAATGAGCATCCTAAGAGTCCTGGATAAATATTCTGTGGCTTTGATAGTGTTATTTTTAACAAAGGGAAGAGGGGTAAGGACATGAGCAAAATGAGTGAAGGGGAGAGGGGAGATGCAGGTTTCTGGTTATGGAACGAGTAAATCACAGTAATACAAGGTACAGCAGAGCTTATATTGTATTGTAACAGCGTTGTATGGTGACAGATGGTTAACTATACTTGTGGTGAGCATGGCACAGTGTATGGAAATGTTGAATCACTATGCTGTACACCTGCAACTAATGTAACATTGTGTCAACTGTACTCACATTTTTAAAAAGAGAAGAAGAAAAAAGAAAAAGAAACAAACGGAACTCTAACCAAATCTAAGTGAATCAATAATCATGAAAATTAAATTTATCTGACTTGGATTTGCTTCTTCTATGTATGCTTAAAGTTAAAGTTATATTTCGTTATAATTACTATGTCAGTATCACTGAGCTTGGTTTAGTTGTTTGATAATTCACTCTTGGCACTATTAGATATAGCATTATTTTCCTTAAAAAGAAACCAAAATGAGGGGTGCCTGGGTGGCTCAGTGGGTTAAGCCTCTGCCTTTGGCTCGGGTCATGATCCCGGGGTCCTGGGATCGAGCCCCGCATGGGGCTCTCTGCTCAGCGGGGAGCCTGCTTCCCCCTCTCTCTCTGCCTGCCTCTCTGCCTACTTGTGATCTCTCTCTGTCAAATAAATAAATAAAATCTTTTAAAAAAACCCACAAAATGATAAACTTTGATCTGATATCCATTTATCAGATATTGTTTGAAAATGGTTTTCAGGATCAAATAAATATTTACTTCCCTTTGTTCTTATAAAACTTCACACATGAAAGCATTGAAAATTTGTGTGATATTTTAATTTATTAGAACTTGGAAATTCCTTTCCAAAAAGTATTCATTTCTATAAGAAACCGGATCATTTTGACATGAAATTTCTCCCTAGATAACTAATGTGATTCATGTCCACATGATTTTTTTTTTTTTTTGTCTACATCATTCAACTGACAAAATCAAGGGTGTGGTTTACATAAAAGCATAGTCTCAGCAGATGGAAATTAACCCTGTGGTTCTCCTCCCCTTAGATCTCTTTAAGGAAGTGGCAGGGCCCACAGAAATGTGTGACCAGAGGCAGCTTGGCCTGTTACTTCATGACGCCATCCAGATTCCCCGGCAGCTGGGGGAGGTAGCAGCATTCGGGGGCAGTAATATCGAGCCCAGTGTTCGCAGCTGCTTCCAACAGGTAAACATGAAGGATTGCTGACTCGTAGAATGTGTCAGGAGCGGTGTGGAGGATGTTCCGAGAATTGGAACGGGGAACCAAATGGTAGGAGACATTAGGTACCATTCCAGTACGTTTTTGTTTTATTTCTTCAAGCACATGGAGACTTACTACTTGTCTATGGATAAAACCCCACATCTTTATTTATTTTTTTATTTATTTTTTTATTCTGTTATGCTAGTCACCATACAGTGCACCATCAGTTTTTGATGTAGTGCTCCATGATTCATTGTTTGTGTATAACACCCAGTGCTCCATGCAATAAGTGCCCTCCTTAATGCCCGTCACCGGGCTACCCCATCCCCCTGCCCCCCTCCCCTCCAAGACCCTCAGTTTGTTTCCAGAGTCCCTGGTCTCTCATGAAAACCCCACATCTCTGAAATGAGCTCTCACGTTGCTGTGGTTTAGCCCCCCCTTTGCTGTGTGCTGTCCAGCTGCAGTTTGCCTTCCTTCATTCCTGCCCCAGCCCCTTTGGGTACGTGCCCTCTGTTTAGAATAGTCTTTCTTACCCTTTACCCACAAGCTCTATTCTCATTGCCGGTCCTTATTCTTTCTTTTGACCTTTGCTTAAATTACACAGTCTCTGAAAATGCTTCTCTGAGCCCTTCAGGTGAGGTTGTGTGCTCCCACGGTCTGTCTTCTCCTGAAGCTCCTCTGTCTTCCTGTGATGCTCATGAAAGTGTAACTACATACGGAGTCACCTAATCGATTCGTTGTTTCTTCTGTACAAACCGCAAAATTCTTTTTAATGCTTGCTGTATATAAAAGCGTTCCAGAAAAGTTACTGCTGGCGTTACACGTTATGCATAAAGGAAAAGGCTACAAATATTTTGCCAGAGCATTTTCAGTGCTTATTATTGCTGAGGAAAAAAAAGTGCTCATGCCATCTCTTTAAGGAGAATTGATGTTATGAGTTATTACATTTTGTAATGGCCCTTTTACGTGTTTTAGAGATACAAAATACAAAAGAGATACAAAAATACAAAAAAATACAAAAAATACAAAAAAGAGATACAAAAAATAATACCAAATGAGCATTCTAAATATGATTCTCCCATGTACTGGCTCATAGGGTGACCTTGACAAAAGTGAACTTTGCACATGTGAAAATTAGTATTAGGTTCTAAAGAGAGACTAAGACATTTAATGCAATTAATCACAATAAATTTGGAAATGTTGCCAAGTATACTCACAGTAATTTATTCCCAGTGTGATGTTGTAACAGGTGGAGCAGGACACAGAAGTAACGGTTTTTATTTAGCAACTATCATGACCTTCAAGTTTGGGAAGTTACCAGTGAGTCTTTACTTTCTCAAATTTATATTGTCTTAGGTGAATGAGTTTTATAGGCTTAAAATATTTATGTGAGAATAGTACCTAGAATCATACAGTTTGGGTTTTTTGCTTTTGTTTTTTTTAATCTGAGTCTATTAAAGTATTGGAATTTTTTTCTTCTTCCTATAAGGTAATTTCTGCTTTTTCTAATTTTAAATTCTAAAATTTTCTCTCCATGAGGAACCCTAAATATTTTGTGATTTTTAACTCACCTGGAAAGAGTTCTAGAACTTTTCACTTTGTAGAGATTTTCAGAAGATTATAAAGCAACACCTGCTGCAATTTAAATGAAGAGCTTTTCTTCACTGTG
Source organism: Mellivora capensis (assembly GCA_004024625.1). Classification (NCBI taxonomy): domain Eukaryota; kingdom Metazoa; phylum Chordata; class Mammalia; order Carnivora; family Mustelidae; genus Mellivora; species Mellivora capensis. The sequence goes on from PISX010003849.1 coordinate 54,972, forward strand.
AATACATGTGTTTCTTTACCAGAATAACAATAAGCCAGAGATAAGTGTGAAAGAGTTTATAGACTGGATGCGTCTGGAACCACAGTCCATGGTTTGGCTGCCTGTTTTACATCGTGTGGCAGCGGCCGAGACTGCAAAGCATCAGGCTAAATGTAACATCTGTAAGGAGTGTCCCATTGTTGGGTTCAGGTGAGATGATCTGTTGCCAGTGGTGGCAGGAGACTGTTTTCTGTTCTGTTGTTGCAATTTCAGTGTATATCCATCATCCCTTCCCCCTGATTCCCACTGGGGGTTTGTGTCCCCCATAAATGGGATGCTTAGCATATTCCATCTATCTAAAAATGACATTCCTTCTTATAGCTACTCCATGAAGCTTATTTTATTGCTACTATTGTTATTTATACCACTCTGCTCCAGAAGCAGAGATTTTTCTGAATTTCTATTTACATAGATCCCAGAAATGTTCATGCATGATAATGACTCATTAGACATATATGGCCCTGATGGAATTAGGTGATGTTGCAAGGTCTCTGGGGTCAAACTTAGTAAGCAGAAAGTGACATTTAATTAGTGAGAAGTAACCTGATCACTTTGTGCTACTTCTGCCCAAGATTGTTGTTAAGTTGATTAACCCTGCTGCTCCCCTCACTAGAGGAAGCTTCATATCAGGGAATTTTGAAATTCATTTCTTATTGGTGGTGTAATTGCTTCTTAAAAATTTGATGTGTCAAGCTAATAAACATGATTCTCCTTCTTGGCCATTTGCATTCACTTTCACACATTACAGAAAATCTTTTGATGTGGATATTTGTCTTCTCACAATACTGTAATCGATGGGAACATGCTTTAGAGATTTGAACTCCAAATTTTTTTTGCCACTTGGGAGGTGGGTTCATTAATTTCCCTTGTGAAATCCAAGATTCTCTTGGCCCTCATTTGGAGCTAAGATACTAATAAAATTCCACATTTTGTGACCAAGTCTACCTTTTATTTCCATCGTGATTTGGATGAATGGCATTCCTTACCACAAATGAATGATTTGGACTAAATAATAGGCATGCAAGCTAATCAATTTTCTTTTCTTCTCTCTAGGTATAGAAGCCTAAAGCATTTTAACTATGATGTCTGCCAGAGTTGCTTTTTTTCGGGTCGAACAGCAAAAGGTCACAAATTACATTACCCAATGGTGGAATATTGTATACCTGTGAGTACTGGGCCACTTCTTGTTTGTTTGCTTGCTTGTTTTTATTTGTTTGGGAGGGAGGGAACAGAGGGAGAAGGAGAATTTTAAGCAGGCTCCATGTCCAGTGGGGAGCTTGACTCCGGGCTCTATCTCATGACCCTGAGAACATGACCTGAGCCAAAGTCAAGAGTTGGATGCTTAACCAACTGAGCCACCAAGGCACCCTTCTTGTTTGTTTTTCTAAATGGCATATAGCTTTTGAATTAACGAAAGTCAAATTTATTCAGTATATTTAGAGTTTTAAAATTATTTTTATTATTTTATTTTTTATTATTTTTATTATTTTACTATTTTTTATGGAAAAAAATCACTTTTAGATGGCTTAACTAAATTTTTTGGTGTGTTTTTGTTTTCTTTTAAACAAATATATCTATGTTGAATTCATTAACATTATACTTTTTCCAGAAAAATTTATGTATTACATTTTGTTTACTTCTGTGTTTTGATTTTAAACTTAACTTTCTTAGTAGCAAACTCTAAGAGCTCATACTGGACTGCTTTGAAAATGATACTATGTGTGAGAAATCATATCTCTTAAAGACATATTTAAAATATATCTTCATAAAATATATTTTCATAGGGGCGCCTGGGTGGCTCAGTGGGTTAAGCCTCTGCCTTCGGCTCAGGTTATGATCTCAGGGTCCTGGGATCGAGCCTGCTCCCTCCTCTCTCTCTGCCTGCCTCTCTGCGTGCTTGTGATCTCTCTCTCTCTGTCAAATAAATAGATAAAATCTTTAAAAAATATATATATATTTTCATAAAATATATTTTCATAATTAAATATATTTAAATTAGCAAAAAAGTAGAAAACAGAGAAAGTAAAAAATTCACAAATTTAGCTCCTGAATTCAATTAAAATAAATAAAATCTCTGATTTTGTTCAGATTAGATTTATTCTTTTATTTATGTTATTTTGATCCTGCTGTAATCACTGAACATGTGGTATAGTAAATGCTCTCCCCATTGTCACACCTTGTAATTTTCCTAGTTACAGAATATTTAATTGAGTGAAGTAAATTTATCTTGCCACTCCCTCAGATTTATCTGGATACTTACATTTATTTTAAATTTTCTGCTATTATAAACAACACTCATCTTTGTGAAAATAGTCTTTCTCCATACTGCATAAATTACATTTCCATAGAATAAAACGCTGGAAGTAAATGACCTTGGTCAATGAATCTGAGTATTTTTATGGCCCAAGTTCTTCAGGTCAACTTATTTCCAAAAGACGTTTATACCACTTTACATTATTATCACATTTGATGAATATCCTCATTTTATTATAGCTTCACTGCATTGGATACTCATTCTTGTTGTTCCTTTGATTTAAAGCTATTTTTTCTGAAGTTATCTTCATTTGCTGTCAAGAGCTATTTTTAGCTCCTTCCAAATAATGAACCAAAATTTATTCATAGAGCTGTACATTTTCTTTAGGTTTAGGCAATGGAGTTACTTTTTGGATTATAAATTGGCAATACTTATAAGACATATACATATAAATCTCACAATCTTGGGTGTCTTAACTAAATAGGTACCCCATATATTGAAAGAGGAAATCTCTAGAAAATGCTGAGGAATTATGATAGATGAATGCCTGTAGTGCATAATAACTTTAATGAGGAAAAAATCCTCCAAGAAAATTTATGAAGCACCATTATTACTATGATTAACATATTTATTCACTCAACAAATACATATTGAGCACTTACCTTGTGTTAGACACTGTTCTCAGCTCTAATTCATCAGTGTACTACCAGGATAGACAAGATTACTGTCCCCCTGCTACTTTCCATTTAGGAGGAGGGAATGTGTGACAAGGAACAAGGAAACAAATAAATGAGATCATTACAGATTATAGTAGGTGCCTTTTAGAAATAAATGGGTAATGAGGTAGAAGATTAGAGGAGGAACTTTAGATAAAGAAATCAGGGAAAAGTCGGCCAGAGAAGTTAACATTTGAGTTGAGATTGAAGGATGAGAAAGAAGCAGGTGTGTGAAGAACTAGTAGAAACATATTTCAGAGAAGGAAGAGTAGACACAAAAGCCTGGAGATGGGAAAGAGGTTGGTGTGGTTGGAGCACAGAAAAAAATGAAGCCTGTCCACAAGGAGAGGGCAGTAGGTAGCACCAGCTCTGTCATTTGAAGTACCCAGAGTATCGTGAAGAGGTGGGACCCCTTGTTCGAAATATCTTATAACTTCTGAGATGACAACAGCAATGCATCAAGCCAAACTTAGGGAGCTTGTGAGTGTGGGATCCCTGCAGCTACACAGGTCTCACAACCATGCAGATGGGAAAGAAAGTGGTGGGAATGGTAGGGGAACAGAAAGAAATGGGTGAATTTCTCTGTCCACAAAAGGAAGAGTGGTAGGAGATGAGGAAAGAGAAGGCAGTATCAGATTGTGCAGAACCCTCCTGGTCATTATAAGAAACTGGGGAGAAGTATAGTGTTAATATTTGCATGAGTAGAAGTAGGCATTTAGGAAACTGATTATAAAAATGTCACAAAATGGGAAAAATGACAAACTAAATATATTTTAAAGATTTCATACATGAATGAAAATGATGACATGTTTAAAGATGTATAAAGTAAGTAAAGATGTATAAAATTACTATTTGTCTTGGTCTTAAATACAATTCCTAATGATTTTGCGAAATGCCCCACAATTTGAATCCGCATCTCTTCAACAATAGTCACTGGCCATTTGGGAATGCTTGCAAGTCACTGATACACCGATGCATTTCACTGATGCATAAAAACTTTCATTTTAAAATGACATATGCAGCAATGTCTACAATAGCCAAACTATGGAAAGAACCTAGATGTCCATCAACAGATGAATGGATAAAGAAGATGTGGTATATATACACAATGGAATACTATGCAGCCATCAAAAGAAATGAAATCTTGCCATTTGTGATGACGTGGATGGAACTAGAGGGTATCATGCTTAGTGAAATAAGTCAATAGGAGAAAGACAACTATCATATGATTTTCCTGATATGAGGAAGTGGAGATGCAACATGGGGGGGTGGGGGCTGGGAAAAGAAGAAAAGAAACAAGATGGGATCAGGAGGGAGACAAACCATAAGTGACTCTTAATCTCACAAAACAAACTGAGGGTTGCTGGGGGGTGGTAATCGAGAGAGGGTGTGGGGTAATGGACATTGGGTAGAGTATGTGCTATGATGAGTGCTGTCAAGTGTGTTAACCTGGAGATTCACAGATATGTACCCATGGGGATAAAAATACATTATATGTTTATAAAAAAAAAAAAATGACATCTGCAGGTTACCCAAAGCTCTTCTTGTTACGTAGATTTTTGTGAACTCACTGTTGTAATGTCCAAGATCATGGCTTCTCCTGTGTTGGAAAGGATGGTTTCCTTTTCATAGGTGTGCTTTGGCGGGGTGGGGGGGGTGTCCTTTGCCCCTTTCTGGAATTTATATAGTGATCTTAATTAACAATCTTCTCATAAACCATCTTAGGACAGGTTATTTTCTGCATTTGACCCCACAGGTTTTGATAAAGTAACTAGAAATATTTGTAAATTGAATTTTTGAACAGTATACTCTTGAATTGAACAGTAATGAATTAATACATTAATGGTTGTCTAGTTTTCTTTCTTTTCATGTACATTCTTTGGATCTTTGCTCTCCTCTTTTAAGTAAGCCTTTCTTATACTTCTTCTGTTTTTTTTACCCAACATTCCCTAAACCCATTTGATGTCTGCCTTGGAAAAGGAACTCGAACATGAGTTTTTCAGTGCAATGATAATAAGCACCACTTGCATTTAAAGGGATCAAACTTTTCCATGCAGATCTTGATGTTAGCATTTCTCGTAGAGCATCTCCATTTGTGGTGGGGCTAGTGCTCTAGTTATATTACTGACTTCATTTCTTTCCCCTTCAAGTTCCTTCTTCCTGAATCTGAATGTTTCTATTGTTAAAGGTTTTCTGAAGTCTTATTTTAAACCCTCAAAGCTCCAGAAATATTTCTTCAAGCATATCAGCTGGTTGTGACAATGTTTGTCTTCAGATGTAAGCGGACTAATGATGTGTGAATTCTCTATAATTTATAAAGACATTTTATGAAATTGACAGTAAAACACTTATATATAGAAGTGAAGTAGAATTCCTCTTCTCTTGAAAATGACTTTTTTAAACTCATATTTTCTTCCACCATTCTATAACCCAACTTTGTACATTTAAGGAGTTTGAGGACAATGATTAGGCTCAGTAAGAGTTCATCTAAAACAGCAGCATGACATAGATTACATTATATCTCTGTCTCTATTCTCTCTCTCCATCTCTCCAAGTCCCATTCCTTCACAAAACCAGCTCAAGTCTTACTGTGTGTGTAAAATTTCCCCAACGTCCTCCAGCTTCCCCTCCCAGGGTGCCTCATACTGTGGGTTCTACCAGTAGCCTCTGTTTCACCAATTAGTACTCGACTGTGTATTATCTTCTGTTGTTTTCCATGTGTTTTTCCCCCTCTACTCTCTTTTTCACTCCTTTTTTCTTACTACGCTTAGTTAAAGCTGGCTCATAAAAGCTAAATGAGTTCATATCTGACATTATAAATACTAATTATAGAATATTAAAGCTGGAAAGATCTAAGAAATCATCTAATTCATTCTCATTTTAAAGAGAAAACTAAATCTTAGAAAAAGGTGATTCATTCAAAGTTGGTGGCCTGGATTTAGTGATTTTATCCCTTAGGGAAGTATACATAATTTGGCACATTAACAAAGTGTGTCCTGTATGCTTGCTGGAGTCTTATATTTGTTGGGTATCCAATTATATAGGCATTTTGCTGGGGACTAGAGTTACAGTGAAAATATAATTAAGGAAAGCAAAGTCCTCTATGTAGAGAAATTTAAGACTGTGTATCTTTTTTAAATGACTAAGTTTATGGATCAAGATAATAGTCAGTTATTTTTCTTGTTACCTGTGCCCTGCATGTTTGAATTCAGTTTATTATTTATTTAAAAAATACTGACATTTTAAATTAAAGATGTGAAGATTTTCATTTTCTTTCTTTTTTTTTTTGGAATAAAAGTTTGTGGTCATTTAATTTCACAATGGAAATGACCCTAATTTTATCTTTTTGAAACATTGTCTATATTCTCTGCTGCAAATAACCAAAATTTAATTCACATTAGACACATTTTTGTATATTAAGCTATATAAAAAAAGATAGTCCCTTTAAGGAAAAAAGCTCCTTTTTTTAATGTTCACTTAGTCAACATATCATCAGTTTCAGATGTAGCCATTCAGTAATTCATCAGTTGTGTAAAAGATAGCCCTTTAAACTCAAGAGAGAGGATGATGAGTTTCATATATGATTTATAAGAGTTTATGCCATTGCTGCTAATGAGAGAGAGCTAGATAGGGTTAAATATTAGGGAGAATGGAAAATGTTTGGAATTGCTACTGGGGACAAGCGTGAGTCGACAAGAGATGAATAAATTGATTGCTACATTGCAACAGGAGTGCAGCTGAGGTTAATTGGCAAGGATTTGCACTGACTGCATCATTGCTCAGTCACTTTGGAATTAAGAGACGGTGGATAAAGTTGAAGGCCAAGGGAATGAATGATCCAAAGGTGTTAATGATACTGGGACTGCTTTGGGCTGTCCCCATACTGAAAAAAATCCCTAAAGGGGTTGAAGGGCTAGTGATCAAGATCATGGGAGTAAGAAAAGGTTTGTTCATATTAAAGAAGTAAGGGCAAGGATCAGGACTTCTTTTCCAGGTTAGAAATTTGGAACCAAATAATGTTTTGAGTGCTGATGAGGTCCGAGGTTTGGACGTACCCCATTATGTGGCTAATGTGGAACATAAAAGGTTTGGTTTTTTGTTTTTGTTTTTGTTTTTGTTTTAATTTTATTGTATTTTTTCAGTGTTCTAACTATGAAGGTTTTGAAATGAGGTGGCACTTAGAAGACCATCAGTATGTCTCTAGAAGGTGACAGGTGGTAGCTGTTTCTGGCCACGTATGGTCAAAGGGGAATGGATGGACACATTAGTTTTAGTTGCTGAGAAGGCTGAGGCTAAGAGCAAAAAGCTGTAAACCTCCTTTATTGTTGGCCTTTGTCAGGGAGAGATTATACAGCCCATCATGGAGAAGATGGTAGGGGAGATGTGTTATCCCAGGAGCATCAGGATTCGCTGAAGGAGAAGGGTTGAAGTTGCAGATATGAACAAGATGTAGTAGAGTGTGTTTATGGGTCAAAGAACACAGAGTCCACCAAGTTGAGGCAAGGAAGATAACTAAGCAGAGGCTGTGTGCACCTGGTCAGAGACAGTGGTCCAGAACAGAAAAGGAGAAATGGGGACGAGAATAGGGCACATGCTTGTTCACAAATACAGGCAGAAGGAACCAAAGTATGAGCCAGAATAAGAAGGTGGTTTGAGAGATGTGTTAGCTCAGGGAGAAGAGATGGGATGTTTGCAAAATTTTATTGCTAGAAAAGTCAGCAATGTCAGCTATTCCCAGCATTCAAATTGGTGGAGTGGAATCATAACCAAATTCTCTGCTTATGTGCAAGATTCGGATAGGACTAGTTTGTACTGATAGTTGCGTTGAGATTTTAGTAAGAAGCGTGGAGGACCAGAAAAACATACCTATATGGAAAACAGCTTATTACTTTAACAACACTTAAAACACATTTGTATTGCATTTTTTAAGCAAGTGCATGTTACTTTTAAAGCAATAGATTCAAGCATATTCCTGGCAATATTGATTAAATATATGGGGAAATAAACCAAAGCTTCGTATTTTTAGTGTTTCTAGAATCAATTTTCTACTAAGAAAAAAACCAGAAAAAAGTTTTCTTTTGAAAGTTAAAAGTGAAATCACATCTTTTCTTTGCAAACTATATGTTGTTAGCAAGAAATGAACAAGGACAGAGGGAAAAACTAGAATTGGTTCTTCTGTCCACCTACCTCCACTGCCAGCATCAATGTATCTGTAAGACTATGAAAATCAAATATCAGAAAATGCTGGTTCATCCTTTGGAAAGCTTTCCGTCGTGTTAGAGTCGTTTGTTTTCGGCAGTCTTGCTTCATCAGATGAGACTTGGGATGTTTGCCAGCAGGCTCAATGTGCAGCATCATCGCTCCTCCTCTGACCTCAGCATCCTGGAGTGGCTTTTCAGTTCTTACTCCCCTTATCCTGTTTCCTCAGTAAGTGGAGTGCATTTAGAGTGTGTCATTAGCTCTTAAGCTGAGGTTTGGACAACATCCATTTTCCTTTGCAAAGCCTTATTACTCTACTTATTCTTGACCCCTTGGTGATTCTGTTGATGCCTATTTTTTAGTTTCATATTTTTCCATTAGAACTTGAAAGGCTCCAAGCTTGTCTTCCTGATTTCCTCCTCTTCATGGAGTTCAGTGTAATCTGAATTTCAGCTTTCTGAGATCAGTGAAACTTAATCCTGAGAAGTTGTTTTTGCAATTTAAAAAATGTCGGAACATCTTTTAGGATAAGTCCTGTGATAATGATGGACTCCTTAGAAGTATGCGTATACCATTTGGGATTATTGACTTCTATGTTTAAGAAATAAATCTTGCTAATGATGATGATGCTGTTCAACAGTGATTTTTGCACTTGTGCATAATCCAAAGGATAGTGTTTAATTATTCTACTCATGTGCTAAATGGCTATGTTGTTAGTTATATAAGCTTGGCTTTTCCTCTTTGTACTTCCTTATTTTACTGTGTCCAAAAGTTACTCATTTTTGTAGTTAATCATCAAAACTCTAATGATAGGAATATTTGTTAAAGAATTAGATAATATTGCCATCCCTAGTTATGAGTTGGCCAAGGAATTTGGGAGGGATTTTAGACTAATATGGTTTTGCTTATTTATTTGTAGTTGCTTGGTGTTTGCTTAAACTGCTAAGTATTTAGAAGTTGGATGTTTTGGCCTCTAGCTTATTTGACATCATTGTTAATAGTCCTTTTTATGTTTTGCTTTGTGGATCTTTCTTGTTAATGGGAGGAGTTTTTTGAGCTGAAGTAGTAAAGCAATTTATTCAAGGATCTGCTTGACTATAATACTATGAGGATTAGCATTTCTAAATTCTAGATTCTTTTGTACCTTAGCCTTGTTACTCCTTGTAATTCACATTAATGAGAAGGAAAAGACTCTTAGTCATATATCCATGTTTTTGAAGTTCAATAGTACATAGGTGTCAGCATTCACAATAAGAATATATAGCTTAAAACATGAACAGGGATATGTAGAATAATACATCTAGATTTATATGTAGATATATAAACACAAGTAAAGGATAGATTAAATTTGCTCTTTGTGATTTCTCTGTTTGTCCTCAGTCAAGGAATAAAATGGAGGAAATTTTAAAATACTCCCAACTTTGGTTGGCAAAACGAACTCGATTCAAAAATCATCTGATGCCAGCATACACGGGAGTTTTTAAGGTTTGGGTAGAGAGTTACATGCATAGACTTACCCCAGGGGTGCTTTTGTAATTTAGAAACATGTTTTTATATTTCATGCATTTATTGGTGTAAGTTGGTGGGGTGCAAGTTGGGAACTATTACTTGTTATTATCCAAATAAGTTTTCATCATCATCTCTGTTCTGCTTAATAGAAGCATACCGGAGGGAAGTATAATTTTGAATATTCACATGCCCACTTGTCTGTGTAGGTTTAGTTTTAAAATGTTTTTCACAGTGACTCACCTTCATTAGCTTTCCAAAAATGACAATTTGAAAGACAGCCCTTGTTTGGATATGTGAGTTTTTATGTGCTTGTTAAAAATCAAGCCAGAAGGATTTGGGGGAGATGGTGGCAGAGTTTTTCAGTATCTTTTGTGTTTGTCATTTTCTTCCCATTTCTAAATTAGTTACATAAAAAGAGAGCAACTAGATAAAAACAAACAAAACAACTCTCCGGGCAACATTTACAATAAAACTAGGCAATAAGATAGCCCCCAAAATAAATCTGGGTGCCTATAAGCCACCCCCAGCCATAAAACCTACATGAAGATATCTTTTTCTGTAAAATGAAGGAAAAGGAAGCAAGGTGCCTGAGAGATGCAAAACCCCAAAACAGACAACAGGTATTCAGTGGAGGACTCAAAGGGCTGGTTTGGAAACAGAGCTGTGAACCTGGGAGGAGCCCAGAGGGTTGGTCTGTAGGTGCTGGGGTGCTCTGGGCTTCTGGAGTCCTTAGACCTGACTTCCTATGGCTTCCTTCCAGGAAAAGAGCCTCAGGCTGTATAAACTGCTAGGAATGACCCCGACACAGCAGCTCAAAGCAACGGAGATGAAAAAGAGAATCGGTCTAGTCCAAAATAGGACAAGGGAAAGGACCAGAAGAATCCCCAAACTCAACTTTCTTATTCTTTAATACCCCACAAAAGCAATAGAAGAAGGAGCCCTGTGAAGTTAGAGAAACCATGGGGCACCTGGGTGGCTCAGTCATTAAGCGTCTGCCTTCGGCTCAGGTCATGATCCCATCCTGGGAACAAGCCCCACTTAGGGCTCCCTGCTTAGTAGGAATCCTGCTTCTCCCTCTCCCACTCTGCCTGCCCCTGCTTCTGTTCCCTCTCTTGCTGTGTCTCTCTCTGTCAAAAAAATAAATAAAATCTTTTTTAAAAAAAGTTAGAGAAGCTTTCCTGAACCCGCATGAAGCTTTCCTGAATTAGGAAAATAGGTTTCACGACAATGACAAAATTGAGGAGCAGAAGGTATCAAGATCAAATCTCGTATAAAGCAAATTATAAGCAAAAGATGTAGGAACCAAATAATATAAGTATAGTAAAGTTTACCAAAAATATGTGCTCCTTGAACAGGTCAAAACTGTAACCTACTATTTTAAAAATAAGCTTAAGAAAATGAACTAACCCATGAAAGAAAACATATATCAGAACTGGAAAATCTAGGAAAGGGTGAGGTGACGGAACTCAGGAAAGAAATAGAAATAAAAGAAAAAACTCATTTCAAAATTAAGACTAATTTAGAATAGGTAAGTATCTTGAGAGAAATAGAAGGTGAATAGGGGACAAACTTTAAAAGTCAAAAAGAAATGAAGAAAGCAATTTAAAAAATCCAAGAGAAAATAACAAATATTGAAGATGGGGAAAAAATTACAAGTATGAATAATAGGAATGCAGAATAGGAAACCCAGAGTAAGAACAAACACTAAAAATGAAAATTCAAGGAAAACCTTCCTCTCCTCCAAAAAAGAAAAGGAGAAGGGAGTTGAGGGAAATTGGAAGGGGAGGTGAACCATGAGAGACTATGGACTCTGAAAAACAACCTGAGGGATTTTGAAGGGGCGGGGGTGGGAGGTTAGGGGAGCCTGGTGGTGGGTGTTAGGGAGGGCACATATTGCATGGAGCACTGGATGTGGTGCAAAAACAATGAATACTGTTACGCTGAAAAGAAAAATAAATAAATTTTTTTAAAAAGGTGCAACTATATACTGAGAGTATATCACATGCCTGAGAACATTGACTCAGAATGACCAATACTATAATATGCTCTGATAAAATTCCTGGACTTTAAAGTCAAAGAAAAAAATCTTCCAGTCTTTTAAACAGAAGGAACAACATGACTTAAAAAAGAAAGAATAAATAATCAACAGCAAAGCTTTTCTTGTTTGTTTGTTTGTTTTCACTTTTTTTAAAACTCTTTTTATTTTGGGGGATATTAGAGGGTATTTTTTTAATTTTTTTTCAGGGTTCCAAGATTCATTGTTTATGCACCACACCCAGTGCTCCATGCAATATGTGCCCTCCATAATACCCAAATACCCACCACCAGAATCACCCAACCTCCCACCTCCCTCCCCTTCAAAACCCTCAGTTTGTTTCTCCTATTCCACAGTCTCTTATGGTTCGTCTCCCCCTCCCATTTCCCCCAACTCATTTCTCCTCTCCATCGTCCAATGTCCTCCGTGTTATTCCTTATGCTCCAAAAGAAAATGGAAGCACATTTTTAAGAAACTGAAAGGTAGAAAATGTGTGAGCCAAGGATTTTATATTGAGAAAAACCAGCCTCCTTCTATCTAGTAAGGACTCAGGAAAATTATCATTAACAAACAAGAATGTTGGTCCTGTGAGCACTTTTTGAAGATTCACTAGAGACCAGGCTTCAGACAAACAAAATAACTGGAGAAATAACATCCTAAGGACAGATGGAGACCATTAATTATACTGTTACCTATAGAGCTTAAACTAAGTGGGGTTAACTGGAAGGGGCTCCTACTGGCCAAAAATAGGACAATTTGATCTTCAATAATGATAATAGTTGTAATAGACCAAAAACCCATCAAATACGTTAAAAATCTACAAGTTCATAATGATTCATGAAAATAATAATAATAAAAAAGGTCATCTTTGGAGGATGATAGGAAGCCAATATGTTGCTGGGGAAATTGGTCAATAAAAGGGAAAAATCAGACATGTAATCTTGCCTTTTCTGAATGAACTGTATTACTGAGTGGCTGAAGAGTAGACACGGGCACATGCCTTCATATAATATTTCAACTAATAAATGAAAATGGCTGACAGAATTAGAAGGCCGCCATTTTGAAACCCCCATTGGGTGGATATAGGCATTTAGCATGATATCTGTGAGGATCACAGAGGAGTGATAACTAGACATCATGTGCCTACCAAACACTATTGATAGTCTTGCCAGATCACACTTGAAGCTGATGCATTCTCTCCATCCAGCTGCTGGTTTGCAGGATATCCAAGGGACTGAGGAACATGATGAACTGCACCAAAAATATACAGTCAGCAAAGTTCAGCTACATCACATTGCCTGTGTTTTCCAATATAAACTGTAAGGAAATGGCTATGGAGGAGAAATTTGTAGATATTAAAAGTGAATTAAAATATATCAGATTTTTTGAAATGAGCAACTACAGTATCTAGAGATAGACTTTGGAGTGAAAAAAGTATTTTTTACACACAAGGTAGTTGTTACTTATAAAAATGAAGATAATGGTTATTATAGAAAGAGAGGGGTGGAACGAGGCACATGGAAGGGGCTTCTGGAATGTCTCACAAAGTTCAGTTTCCTGATTGGATGGTATTTGCCTCATATATTCACCAAGCCATGCATTTGTTGTGTATAGTTTTATATATCTGTGTTTTGTTTTACAATAAAAAGAATTAGAAAATAAATCAGTCCAGTCACAAACATTTTAAGGGTGGAAATCCCTAGATGGGCAAAAAGCAGGAGATTTTAGTTTTTCTCTTTTTTTCTTTCATGAGTAATTTCTTTTCTAATTCTACTTAAACGAACGTGTCTTAGGCCTGCAATTTAAAAGTCATAAGATGACATTTGGATATAAATTTGGTAAAAAAATCAGCCACAGGGTAGCTTAATGTAATAATAGGTATTTTAGTCGATGACTATAAAGCTCTTAGCTCTTACAAAACTTAGAACTGTTGTTTTTCTAGGAGAAGGGATATAGTGCTGGTAGAGTGAAAAGACCCAGGTTTGCAAGAGTAGCTTTCTGCTTACTGACTTGTAGGCTTTGGTGTCAGCTTTCGGAGGGGTCAAAAAAGTAATGCTAATCTTACCACCCTTGATGGTAAAATGAGAATGAAGGAAAGCTATTTATAAGGTCCAGAGTTCTATGCCATTATATTCCCCTTGTCTCATATAATGAGCTCTTCAAAATCTTTTGTTCTCTTTCTTTTTTACAGCAATAAATGAAAACCTTAGTCTTTCAAGAAAGACATGGATAACTTAAAATGTCGGATAATTTGTGTAGTAATGAGTGTTTCTTCCAGTTTCATCCTCAGATCATAATATCAATAGTTATTTGCTTAAAAAAGAAAAAGAACAAAGTATTATACCTAGCTTGAAGATAGAGCTGCAGTTGGTTATATTCATTCTGCTAGGTGGGTGGTCTTTGCTTTTTACCAAACTGTTGCTCTAGTGCTTTGAAAGAGAGAGATATTAGATACTGTCATTAGATAGCAAATTAGACCAAATATGAAAAATATCTTTTACCTTTTTTTTGGGTCAGAAAATAGGTGTGATTCATTTTCTTGGCTCTCTTTCAACTAAAGAATTACATTTTGCTAACCTGAATGTAACACCTAGTTTTTGTGGGATGAATTACTTTCTACTTTTTCTTTTAATATTACATAAAGTTTACGGTATTAGTGAATTCAGTGCCTTTAGATTATAAGTATTGGTAGAAGGTTTTGTTCCCCTTGTTATGAAAATTCATGAGGAAATAAAAATAATGCTATTTCTGCATGAGAATGCACTTTTTTTTTTTTCAAATACTAAATTTGAGCATTATCACAATTAACTTCAGCCCCTGCTATAACTTGTTGGGAGGCAGGTTGGTGCTCTTTGTTTTTTTGTATTTTTTTTCTTTTTTTCTTTTTTTCTTTCTTTTTTTCCTTTATGAGTAATTTCTTTTCTAATTCTACTTAAACGAACGTGTCTTAGGCCTGCAATTTAAAAGTCATAAGATGACATTTGGATATAAATTTGGTATTTTTGTTTTGTGGGAGATGGGGTTTTTTGGCTGTTGGTTGGTTGGTTGGTTGGTTGGTTTTCCTTTGTTCGTCCACGTCTTCAGTGTCTTTACCTAAAGAACGTTTGATGCAAAATTGGATGTGTACTTTGAATGATGTGCATTTTTTTTCCCCAAGCAAAAGTTCATGTTGAAACCTAAATAGAGATAAGCTAGAAGAACATTATGCTAAGTGAAAGAAGCCAATAGCAAAAGACCACATATCGTCTGATTCCATTGATAAGAAATGTTCGAATGGACAAATCCTTAGAAACAGAAAGATTAGTGTTGCCAGGAACTGAGGGGTGGCGACAGGGTTAGGGCGGGGTGGGAGTGATTGCAAATGGGTGCAGGGTTTCTTTTTTGAGCCATGGTTGCAGAACCCTGGGCATATGTAAACAGCACCTGCAGAGGCAGGCTGGTAAGTATCCTGGTACCTTACCCTCCTGGCCTTTCCCCCAACCCACCCCACTCAAGGCCACCTGAATGGAAAGCCTGGATATGGCTTGAAAACCACTGAGCTCAATGGTAGAACATTTTTATTGCCAGAGGAAGGTGGGCCAAATAATGGAGGGCTGTATTTCCATATCTCATTGTATATTAACAAGGTTTAAGAGCAGACAGAAAAACAAATTGAGTCATAAATATTTTTCTTTGTATTGGGGTCTTCTTTTTGTATTTCTTTCATGGAAAGCTTCTTCCCTTCTTTTCCTCTTTATCAAAACATGCAGGGAGAACGCATCTATCGATGTAATGATCTGCAGTTGTGGTACCCATTGCCAGAGGTCCAAATGTCCTTTATAAGGTGAAAGGTCCTTTTGGCTTTAGCCTCAGTCCCAGACATTCCTTCTGTAAAAATTTCCTTCTTTATTCCCAAGTGTTATTCTACTTCTTTCTCCTGTTCCATCTGGTTAGGTCTTAGTACCCCAAATCATTGTCTCTCTTAACAACACTTTTCCTCTGCAGAGTGTCTTGGATTCTTTTTCTTTTCATGAATAGCTTATTTTCTGTTCTTCTTCTTTATCTTTGGAAGGATCTGTACCTAAATAGCTACAGACATTATATAGTTTATTCTGTGTTATTCCGGAAAAGATTGGACACTGGCGGTCTGATGGCAAGGCCTAGTGACAATGTGGGTGGTGGTCCTTGCGATCCTTTTTTTTTAGTAAAATGAAAATTGATGAACTTACATTATAAATAACTTGGGCTTATTCCTTTCTGCTCTGCAAGCCTAGAGAATCAAAAGTTCTCTTAATTTTCTACTAGAAGCAGACACATTTAGGTAGAAAGAGAACAGATGGAAAGCTACAAAACCACATAAGGGCTGACTCAGAATTTAGTTGTTTTAAAAAATAGTTATATTTTTTAAGCCTCTGTTTGCAAAACAAGTTTGTATGAGTCCTGGGCATGCTTGTCATGGAGGAAAAGACGGACTGGGGAGGGTGCAAGGAGAAGGGGGGCCCGGCAGCAAGTAAGCAGCGTATTTAGTACTGGGTTTGTTATTATAGAAAAGTTCTCGGGTTTTGTTTTGTTAAGTGATAGGAGCGAGATCTGTCCACGTTTAGGGTGAATAGCAAACTAGGAGTCAGAAAAACAAGACTTTAATTTAGCTCCCTGCAGGTAACGTAAATATCTTAAATGCCTCTTCACAAGGACCGAAGTTGGTGTCTGCATAACATACTGTAAATAAAAACTAGAGTTGGTGATGGAGAGCAAGACACTGAGGCTTTGGGAACAAATCATGGGATGGGAAGAGGAGCTGGGGTGGGGATGGATTTCAGCTCACTTCACCCCAAATGATTATTAGCTGATCATCTTGAAATGGTTAAGGAAAGAGTAACATTTTATATTGCATCATGAATTTAGTCCATGTCCAGTAATGATATGTTTGTATGGTTGGGAAAGACAGACTGACAGTATTCCTAACAATATTGTGGCCCTATCCCTTTTCTCTTATTTATTGCTTTCTCCTTTTCCAGACTTCACCATATCCTGGCTTGTGGGAAGTCAGTAGCTAGATAGCTCAGCCTCATTTATTCACCGTAGTTAAAACCCCATTATATCCAAAATCCTTCATCATCACTAAACACACTTGAGAGCAAGTCACAATTCTTTTAATAATAGGAATCAACCAATAACATTGCCAAAACTGATTTTACTTTTTGGCCCCATTTTTTAAATGTTGGAGAAATGAGCTAGTTATGAAAATAAAAAAATATGAACCAATTGCTGGCTATATTTCATGATGAGTCCTGGTTGTCTCGTGGTTTTGTGACATGCTTTGTTGTTCCAGAAATACATAAAGCTACTGAAACTGTTGTCATTTATATCTGTTTGAATTTTATTCTAGCTAGTATCTCCCTCCATTTTAATGAAAGGAGTATAATTTTTTCCACTTTCTAGACAACATCTGGGGAAGACGTACGAGACTTCACAAAGGTGCTGAAGAATAAGTTCAGATCAAAGAAATACTTTGCCAAACACCCTCGGCTCGGCTACCTGCCTGTCCAGACCGTCCTTGAAGGTGACAACTTAGAGACGTAAGTTTAGTTTTAATATTAAAACTTTTATGTACCCCTTTCTCTGATGTTGTCTCTTATTAGTGATACAGGAGAAATTATCTGATACCAAAAAGAATTTGTGTTTTGGTAAGATGTTTCATTTTTTAAAATTTTTACTCTATTTTTTTTATTTAAATTCAATTAGCAAGGTCTAGGGCATCATTAGTTTTTGATATAATGTTCAGTGATTCATCAGGTCAGTATAACATCAGGTGCTTCTTAGCTCACGTGCAAAGTGTTTCATTTTAAAAGAGGTAGATTAATACCCACCACTAGGCTCATAGTTCACAGTCTCTCATGCTTTGTCTCCCCCACTGATTCACCCCAGTTCACTTTTCCTTTCCTTCTCCTAATGTCCTCCGTGTTATTCCTTATGCTCCACAAGTAAGTGAAACCATATAATAATTGACTTTTTTTGCACTTGGGTGTGGTGCATAAACAACGAATCTTGGAACACTGAAAAAATTTTAAAAAATTTAAAAACAGAGAGGTGTATTGACCTTGGAATCAGTCTTCACATGAATTTTTGCTGTTTGCTTTTGACAATGCCACTGCTAAAATTTTAGATTTAATTTTGCATGTGTTCCTCCACTTTAAAAAATATGTATTATTATGTGTTCAACCTTTGCCTTGGTCATTTCTTCTTAAAAATACTTGAAGCGAATTGTGTTGTGTACTGTTTCATGATTTTTTTCATTTTCCATTCTTCCTCCTATGGGGATATTTTGCTATTTCACATAGTATGTTTTACACTTATTTTACATATTTTTACAGTAAATTTATTAATAATATTGGATCTCTTGCTTCATATATACCTGTCTTAAAATCTCATCAAAATCTTGTATTTCTAATTTCTTCTTCCTTGAGCATAAAGGCAGCAATGCAAGATAGCTATATAGGTACATAAATAGACAAAATTTCTTAAAAGTATGTACTTTGAGTTTATAAGCATAAATGAAACAAAGTCTCAATGCAGCAAAATTACTATGGCATTATAAAGAAAAGAAAAACAACAACTTATAACCAGAAGTGAAAAGAAAAAGGATTCTTAAAGCAAGCCAGAAGAAATGCAAGAAGTAATTTTAAATTATGAAACAGTGATATATTAGGATCAAAATAGATCTGATTTTAAATCTTTGAATCACTTTTTAAAAATCTCAGCATAAATACACCTGAGGTAATTTTCTTGTGCTTGAATCTTGGGAAAAATTAATATTTATTGCTAATCATTAGCAAAGCACCTAGTCATAAAAATAGTGATGTTCTAGTTACAGAAAGCTGCCCTCTCAAATGACTCTAGAAAAGAAGCTCAGAGGTGTGAAGTGTGAAGTTTTCTACTTCTCCTGTAAAGAAAATTGTAGTGAGAAGTACAAAAAGTGTGTTGAGTGCAATTTTTGTGAAATCATTCTTTCTTTAACCTTCAAAACTCTTAGCTCATTTTATGGTGTGTATGAGAGATACACAGAGAACAGTCATAGTCTAGTATTATGACAGTCCACAACTCAAAGATGTCAGAGTGGAGGGATACACTACTTAGCCTGGGTGGGTTTTTTTTTTTTTTTTTTCCATATAAAGCTTTGTAGACCATTGGCTTTGCTGAGTTTGTGTACAAATATAGGTTGTTGTTTTTGGTGATTTGTGGAGGTTCTAAGAAGTAGAAGAGAGACCATAACCAAAGCACATAGATATTTGATCCCTCTCTACATAAAGTAATAGGTGCACAACTGTATTATGTCGATAGACCCCAAAATACCACACATTTAAAGCATCCAGAAAAATTCTAACTTTTTGATAACTTTGCTTGATATCAAACTGCGTACAAGTAAAATATTATGCCCCCCTTTTTTTTCTCCCACAGTACGTTTTAGAACAAATTTTATTGGAGCAATTTCAGTTTAAAAAGAGCTATTCATATACTTAAAATCCATAAGGAAAAGTAGATTGTTGATTCTCTCTTTGTTTTGTGGGTATATTTTTGTCTCTTCCTTCAAAAGGTTATATGATTTTACATTCTTATTTGTTTTACCATCTAATATATAGTTTAACTGTGCTGAACATTCCATGATAAACGCACAGTTTTACTTCCCTTGGTATCAGATCTAATTAACCTTCGGAGTAGCTGCCCGAAGCATAGAATTATCACATAAGTGCTTTTATTTACAGGACAATTTGATAGGCTTGAACTAGTGATGCACCTTTCAGTCTTAGGATAAACCACTGGCATTTGTGTCCCATTTCAAATATCTACATCCTTCATATGAGTCATGCATCTAGATCTATCTTTTATACTCCTTTTAAGTATTTTTTATAATTTGCCTTTTCATGTCAAAATAACCAATCATTCTATTCTGAGTGACTTAAAGTCACTCAGACAAAAAAGAGCAGAAAAGCATACTAAATAAAAATTTCGTGCTGTGATTTTTGGCTGTAATTCTAAAAATGCTTCATTTCACCTATCATCAATTTACCAGCATTTTCAGGGAAAGGAAAATAAGAGAAAGGAAGGAGTATAATATTAAATCAGATGTCATAAAATGCTTTTTGAAAAAGATTTATGAGATACTGGATAGAGTGGGCATGTTTTCTTCTTTTTTTAATTCTAGAACACATTCTTGAAGTTGGTATAGTTCATTTTTCTGCTGAACCCTTTCTAGTACAGGGCCACTTAATCTTCTGGTGTAACAATTGATGTGAGGGGGTAGTAAAGTTTGATTTCGTTTATTCTCCTATTTGTGGGAGAACATTGGAGAAAAACCAGTCAAGTGGTAAATGTGTTGAAGTTATTTATGAAGCTGATTAGAATTTTCTTTTGCATCTATCCCTTTCATCCCTGCAAAAGGTAATGTCTTACCCCTATCCAGTAATTATACATGCATACATAGAGGGGATTTAGGAGAAAAAGGAGTTATTACTAAAAGGAGGTAAGCAAACCCATGCTTAGATTTTATTGAATTAATTTGGTAACTATATGTGCAAGAGTTTTCAAAAAAATAAATAAAAATAAAGGAGTATAACTTGATTGAAGAGTTGCCATTGAAAATAAACCGAAGAAACAAGCTAAGATAGTGGCAAAAGTCATTTGAGAATTGTGAGAGATTACTATTGGATACAAGGTAGGTTGGTTTCCCTAGAAGTTAAAGAAGTAGAATTAGACACTTCTGCCTGATATTGGTTAAAGTGAAATAGATGAGTTTCATGGTCCTTTCCAGTTCTTACGAGAGTAAGAACCAACTCATGGACTGGGAGGAAGTGAGGAAGTGAGTCTCAGCTGAACTGAGACCTGGAAGAGTCATAGGGCCAGACGTTCAGGGTTTGGTGTGGGAGGAGGGGAGGGGGGAGTTTCTAGGCAACGGAAGTGTTTTCAAAAGCCCAGAGATAAGATCATTTGGGGGACTGGAGTAGGAAGCTGGGAATAGTGGCATGAAATGAGAGTGGACAGGGAAGCAGGACCCACATAATGAAGGGCCTTGTAAGTGGTGCCAAGGTGTTCGGATTTTATCCTAAAAACAGTCGGGAACCATTGAAGGTTTCTATGTGAGAGCACATGGGGGCCACACCTACTCTGTGGCAAACAGATTGAAAGCAGTGAAAAAATCATTAAATTTCCAAGAAAAGTCTGGATTATATTTCATATAATATTAAGTTTATTTAGTAGAGTCTAATCCATTGCATATTAGTGTGTAATTAAGCCAAACGCCCCCTTCAGCCCTGCTCTGGAAAGCAGGGATAGGCTACATTATTAACTGTGTCTTATTTTGAACCCCCTTTCACAATAGACTCTATGCAGTGGGGATATTGCCTTGTTTTTATCTCCCAGAATTAAATGAGAAAATTTATCACTTAACCTTTTTTTTTTCTATAAGTCAAAATACTTTGAGGTCAATGAGGCCTAAAGTTTGATTTTTTTTAATCTTTATTTCTTTTCTTAGAATTCTGTGTTCTCAATATGTAAAACACTTTCGAGAACTTCTTCGGTTCAGCTTTCCTACCTCTGCCATTCTTATCTTAGTTCAATGAATCACTTTTGTGCTAACTGAATTAACTTCACAAGAACCAGTCATGCAGTTTCACAAGGCTTTTCCAAGTTCAATTAAGATAAAAAATACATATTTTTCTTGTGTTTAAAGTTTGCCGCAGATGTGGTAGTACACTTAAATTTTAGAAATGCTTTCTCTGAGTAAATATTATTTTTTGGAAAGTTTATAGCACATCATTCACTTGACATTTAACAACCATATCTCAGAGTTAAGGAAAAGTAATGATGAAAAAAATGATTGAATGATACTGTGTTGTTTCATTGTAACTAGCTTATATGTGCATGATTAAGTCTATTTACAAATAGACTGCCTCAATGCCTATTTTTGAAAGTAGGTCCTTATAGTCATAGTTTTTCAGCCCAATAAGATGCCCTCCATCTCCTTTTAATCTTTGCTATTCAGACATTAACTTTCGCTGCCCAGTAGGAGCTAATGAGATCATTAACTTTTTCTTAAGTTTCTATGTATAATAGAAATAGCAGAATCAAGTCGATCTAGAATAATTTAAACTTTCCTTCTTCTGTGTTTCAATCAACTTGAGCTTATGCAGGAGACTTTCATTATTTAATTAAATAAAGAACTAATTTTCTTTAGACTTTTAAATTCCCACATTCATCACACCTCCCCTTACTCTCCTCAAAACAACAACAATACAAAAACAAAAAAACCTAGGGTTTCTCATTATGTTCAGTTGTTTTTGAAAGATATTTCATGGAGATGTGGGGATTTCTAGGCAGTTTTTGAGGCTGGAGTGTCCCCAGGGCTGGGAGTGGTACTGAAGGATCAAGGTCCAGATGGAGACAGAACACATTTCCTTGTCATTTTCACAGATCGAACTTCCAGAAACAATTTTGTTTGAAGAAAGTGTATCATCATCTAGTTGCTTTCACCTTTATGGATAATGTGAAATTTGGGGTGGGTGTAGGGGAGAGGGTCTAGGTGTAACATCCTCTTTCAGTGCCTCTGGGAGGTTGAAATACTTTGTGCCCAGTTGCATTTGAATTTTTACATTTAGAACTGAGCAAAGAATCAGAACAATCTCATTTTATTGCAACTCTGCCATCAATATATAATGTAGTCTTTGGAATTTCTGACCAAGTTTCTTCTCCGGGAAAAACATAATCTGGATGCATCGTCTCTCAGTATATCATGGAGCATTATCTTTTCAATTATTCCATGTTTTTGAGCTATTGTAGAGCATTTTTTGTTTCTTTTTTTCTTTTCCAATGAGGCTATTTAAAGATACACTTGCTGTCCTGTAACAAATATGCTGTCTATCTGTGAAAAACCCCCCGAGGCACTTGAAGGCACAGCATTTTGTCCAAGATGAACAGGGACTTGTGCTACTTTTGATTTCCCCAGGGTCCGTCTCAGGGCAACCAAACGTGAGAGTGGAAGATAGTTGAGAATGTCTTCTCCTCCAGCTTCCCACTGCTTTTGTCTGCAATGTCTCTCAAGTGCTAGTTCTGTGACTTCTGTTTCCCTCTCCCCCTCTGCAGTCCTGTCACACTGATCAGCATGTGGCCGGAGCACTATGAGTGAGTATTCACAGCTCCGTCCCCTGGAGTCGGTACCAGTACTATGATCGGTGTCCGAGCATGGGGCTGATTACAAAACTCTTGCGCTGAAAGAATGGTCTGCCTCCTGGGTAACAATCCTCATGGTTTGTTTGCATGGCAAATTCACTGTTTAACTAAGCTAACAGTCCTAATAGTAACGTCTATCAATATTTAGGCATAAAACCGTTTCTTTGCTTTTTCTTTTATAGCCCCTCCCAGTCTCCTCAGCTGTTTCATGATGACACCCATTCCAGAATCGAACAGTATGCCACACGGTAAGAGGCCTTGATAGGAGCCCTCCCCTGTGCTGCCCCCCAGAATGTATCTATTTCTGTATGAATCCTCTGTCATTGGTGTGCCTTGATTTAAGAGATGTTTTGCAAGAGTCGTGGCTCCATTATATTTGGAATCTGGGTTCTCATCTTTCCATGTTGTGATTTGTGCTTTACTAAACACCTGCTATACAGTCAGGGAAGAGTGAATCTCTGTGGCATGTGATTATGGAACTCATGAGAATCCAAATGCTAGACAAGCAGGATTTCGATACTATAACCTATTTCAGTGAATGAGCATAGGAACTGAAAGTATTCTTGGGAGATTGTGCACATATGAATTAAAATGTGTAATTAATGTATGCTAATGCATTATAATAGAGGTTTATTTTAGAGTCCCTGAATAATATAGTGTATAAGCTGGTCTTGCTGGCATGCACAAACTTTCAGAAAAGAAGTGTATAGGAAGTGTCTCTGGAGCTAGCAACTAGCTCTTCCTAAAATGGTTAGTTCAAGCATCGTATAAATAGTAATACTTGAACTGCGTCTTGGCGAGATAGAATTTCTGGGAAAAGGTAGGCTTAGACTAATGGAAAAGCATACTAAAAAGCACTGAACTGGGAACGAACATGGCTTGTTTAAAGGAGTAAGAAGTGAGGAATGAAGGAATAGAAGCTGAGGTCTGATTTGAAGCCCTGCTTGCTAAGGAGTTGGGTCATATCTTAGGTAAAAGGGGGGGGGGGTCCTTGGTGAGTCCTTAGACATGAGAGGAGCATAATCAGATTTGTGAGAATGGAGGCCCATTGTAGGGCCTAGGAGATAAGTTAGCAGCCTAGGTGAATTAAGGGTCTATATAGCATGGTAAAAGATGAAGGCCTAGAAGCCTGAAGGCAATGGTGATTGAGAGGTAGCTCAACATTCAATGTTGTTTTAAATTCCCAATCTTATTAGGAGATCTGGACCTTTTCTTATTTGGTCAGGATTATGATGGTTTGAGAATGACAGAGAAAATACCTCAGTTAATCATGCCATCTGGGGCCATGTGATGGAACCTCTTTATTTTCATTTTTCAGACTGGCCCAGATGGAAAGGACTAATGGATCTTTCCTCACTGATAGCAGCTCTACCACAGGAAGTGTGTAAGTAGATCATGAAATCAGCACTGCTGGGGAAGGCCAGGTCTTGTCATGGCTGTCGGAAATAATCTTCATTGATTATGGCTCTGAATTTGATCCCAATCAAAATTGATAAGTGTGGTTACAGAAATGTCCAGATAGATTTTACGCTTTCAAGCCATGATAATATAAATTGGATATGTTTATTTAGTTTCATATAAGTTAATGAAAAAATCCTGTATTTGTCAACTAATTTCCCTCAGAAAGATCAGACTGTTCTAGTTATAAATATGTGTATAGATATTCATTCCATTTGTCAGATATTTCTTTTTTTTTTTAAGATTTTATTTATTTATTTGACAGAGATCACAAGTAGGCAGAGGCAGGCAGAGAGTGGTGGGGGGGTGGTGAGAAGCAGACTCCCTGCTGAGCAGAGAGCCCGATGCGGGGCTCGATCCCAGGACCCTGAGATCATGACCTGAGCCAAAGACAGAGGCTTAACCCACTGAGCCACCCAGGTGCCCCTTGTCAGATATTTCTTATTGATTCGACAAATGTATTTCCACAGAATACATGCCCTTCTATAAAATCCTCTTCCGTCTGTTGGCTCACTTTTTCTCCATAATCCCTGCCATTTAACAACTGTGACCCACACAAGCTTGGACCTATAACTCCCCATTCTTTGCTGAAAATGTTATTTCCTCTGCCAATATTTTATTATATTAGCAATTAGGAAAAGTCTCATTGACTCTACAAAAATAATTAAAAACTTTCTAGGCAAATATTTTATCTCTGATTGTCCTACTATTATGTGTTGTCTTGCTTTGGAACTTCTCTCTCCCCCCCTTTTAGAATTTTTGATTTTGCGTAATGTCTAAAAGGTTTCAGTAATGTCAAATTTACTTGACTTAGGTAGGTTCACTGTTGTTTGCATCTGGTGGGAAGCTGTAAGGCGGCCAGAAAAGTTATAGAACATAGTACTCAGGTGTTTTATACTAAAAAAAAAAAAAAAAGAGAGAGCCAAGTTGTAGTACCTTACCCACTCTAATATAGAGTAAGTCCCTATCAATGTTTTATATCCTTTTTTAAAAGATTATTTATTTATTTATTTGAGAGAGAGAAAGAGATCACAAGTAGGCAGAGAGATAGGCAGGGGGGTAGGGGGGAAGCAGGCTCCCTGCTGAGCAGAGAGCCTGATGTGGGTGGGGCTCCATCCCAGGACCCTGAGATCATGACCTGAGCGAAGGCAGAGGCTTAACCCACTGAGCCACCCAGGCGCCTCTCTATCGATGTTTTAAAAACTGTTTTACTGTCATTAAGCTTATAAATAAAAATGTCAGGTTTTTCAATTTTAAATTTCAAACATTATCCTGTTAATACTTTATAAGAATACAGTAGTGATTTATACATTATTATTCATGTACTATGAATATGAAACAGTTCCCAAACCAAGATAATAGCATATTTATAATGTTTGTTTCTATTTAGCTACTAGTATATATTTTATATAAAGTAGTTAGATACCTTGAGTAGTCCCTAACTGATTTCCAAAAGGTTGATAATAGTCAAAGAATTAGATGGAATACAAAATAATCGTTAAAACCAAAATACCTAAAATCAAATTTAAATTCTTTAAAATGTGTTGGTCATGTCCTGTGAACAGAGTAAAGGGTAATGCTCAAATTTAGCACATCCTGTCTTCAAGTTAGAATAAACACTATTTTAAAATTTAATACTGATGTCTGAGAAAAAGAAAAAATAATCAGATGACTTACAGCTGAAATACATTTTAATATACTATCATATAGCTACATTAATTCATTCATGTTGTCCAACAAATATTTCTTACGTATCTACCATCCGTGGTCTGTTAGAGCCAGTGTAAGAGCCAGCTGTTACATTTTCGGGAAGTTTGTTTAAGCTGTTTGTTAAACAGAACCATTATAGAAATTAATTTGTATACACTTACAATTAACTAAATTAGATTCAAATGAAAACAAAAGTCATACTCAAACCCCATCATGCCCTCGTTATTCTACTTCATTTTACTATTATCTGTGTTCTTGGAGTAATTTATTGTATTTGTCAGATGGTGTGCAACTGTGTATCTTTTCCAGACTCTACATTTCGGTAAAGTCATTAGCTTGAAATTGGCCTTGATGAAAGTATTTAAACCCTAGAAATGGCGAAAGCTACAATTCAGGACCATTTTATTCCTTTGTTTTTTGGAAAGCTCCTTAAATGTTCATCACTGGCTCACACCCAGTGGGGTCAGAGTCCACAGATGTAACTACTATCCCCATGAATTTTACTGGCTCAAGGAAAGAACCATTGATAAGTGTTTGTAGAGGAAGAACATTGGGTGGGCATTTTTTTTTTTAAGATATATTTATTTGAGGAGGAGAGAGAGAGAAAGAGAGAGAGAGAGAGAGAGTGTGTGTGTGTGTGTGTGTGTGTGTGTAAACAGGGGGAAAGGCAGAGGGAGAGAGAGAATCTCAAGCAGACTCCCCACTAAACACAGAGCCCAATGCTCATGACCCTAAGATCCTGACCTGAGCTGAAACCAAGAGTCCCATGCTCAAATGACTGAACCACCCAGGCACCCCTGGAGGGCATTTTTGAGAGACAGATCAAGACCCCCAAAGAACTTCACATCCTAATTCCTGAAAGCTATTCATGGGTCTCTTTATATGGCAAAAGAGACTTTGCACATGTGATTAAGTTAAAGATCTTGAGTTGGGGAGCTTATCCTAGGTTATTTAAGTGCACCCCATGTCATCCCATGAGTCCTTATAAGAGTGGGGGAGAATCAGAGAAAGATACAGCCAGAGAATCAGAGGTCAGCTCCAGAGAGATGTGCAGACGCCACACTGCCGGCTTTACAAATAGAGGGATGCAGGCGACCTCTGATACTGGAAAAGGCAAGGAAAGAAATTCTCCCTTAAATGTAATATTCAATTAAATTAATAGCATAAGAATATATCTGTCAGCCACTAAAGAGAAATCGTTTTCCAGTCACTGGTGCGTTCATATTTTCTCAGGGACTATGTTAATAAACCTTATTTTGATAAAGCCAATCCTGGAAGTCCTTTGTTCTGTCACAGTTTGAATTCCTGAGTATTCTGGGGTTCTTTTCCCATGACCGTGGCAGTTATTCTCCCATTCCAGTGAGATTGCAAACGAGGACTCTGAGTCCTTGAAGCCCTGCGCTGGATCCGGAATCCACCGGTTTGACTTGGAGTGGTCACCTTTGCTCACTTCACTGTGTAACACTTACTCATGTAAGCATTTCCATTTTAGCCGGTACTGCTGACTTGACACTGTGAATAGGTATTCCACATACTGCAATAAAGACCTTTCCTCCCAGTGGATCGTCTTACCAGGAGGGTGCTTCTTACCTCCTTCAGGCTGATGGCACTCCACGGGGTTTGTGATGGAAAGGTTAGGAACCAAGCCCCACTGTTTATTCCTCCGGCTGTCCTTCTTTGTTTCTGCATCTAATAAATTAGCATCTTGGATCACAAGACACAGGAAGAAATCTTCACTGCTTTGCACAGGATGCTGTGCTCTTCCTTCTTTGCTTTCAGCTTCCTTGTTTCCTACAGGACCTTACTGTAGTAGCAGTAAGTACGTAACGTACTCCAACCCTGGCCTTTCCCTGGAAATTTCCTAAAGCTCCAACACTGACAGGGTCATGACACAATCCTGAGACAATAGAGGACAGTTTCCACTCACTAGGATCACCGGTTTTGGAGCGAGGGTTGGTGGCTTCTCAAGGAAGCCATGGCTCTTCTGCTTCAGTCGTAGGTCCATCTTGAGGTACCAGCATCAGAATATTAGCAATTTGTATTGTTGTTGGGAAAAATTGAAAGCTAACTCAGAGTGCCTTAAGCAAAAAAAAAAAAAAAGTAATAGCAAACTTCTACATTACATTTTGGAATTTTTCTCACTCCTGAATTCTCAACCTTTCCTTCAGGTCCTTTGAGCGGAGGTTTTGTTATTCCAATAGGTCATAAAAATGTCATTAGGCCTCTTGAATAACAACAGGGGTGATACAAAACAACCACCAACTCTTCCTCTGTGAATAGTCTACTGCTCTAAGCTCTTCGCCTGTCTTTGCTTCTTTAATCCTCCGAGACCCCTTGAGATGCGACTCTTGTTTCTGTGACTACCATCTTACAGATGAGTACATTGAGACAATGAGAGGTTAAGGAGCTCGCTCAGGGTCTCACTCATCAGTAATCGTGGGATGCAGACCCAGGCAGCCACAGGCGCTCCTGACCGCCGCTGACCACCTCACTGTTATGCCTCTCCTATGTGGGAAGGGAAGGCTTCCCAGATGGGAGCCCTGCGTGGGGGTGGGGGAGGTCAGAGCATGTGCAGTCCTCCTTGAGGTCATCACTTTCCTTGTCCCAATCCTGCCCATTCTCCATCCACATCTCGGCTTCACAGTTCAGACCTAATTAGAAGATATTTTAGCTCCGTACCTCCAAGACTGATCTCCTAAATGTGGTTTGGGATGATCTCAACTGTAGGTGATAAAAGAAATCCTAATACTTTCGGGTGTGAATTTTGAGATTTGAACTTGTGATTTTAAATTATCGAAGGTCTTTGTAGTCATTTGTATCTTCAGAAGCAGCCATCCCGCCCTGCAGTTTGGGCCTTTCTCTGTCCCTCAGATTGGCGTATGGAACCAAGTCCCTGGCTCCTGACAGCATTCATCCTGTGAAGCTAGTGAATTCGTTGTTGCATTCCCATGCCTCACGGGCAGCTGCCTCCCCAACCCAGACATGAATCAGTCCCAAGGCTCTTCCCCCACATAGACCCAGTTCCCGGTGCTCCCTTTTCTCCTGAAAATCTGCCTTTGGGCAAATTAAAAAGCCATTAATTTTGAGGATAATAATTTTCTTTGAAGGAGGAATTGCACACCCATGACTCAAAACAGGACTCAGGATAGTCCTGGGGAATCTCAGGAACCCAAGGGCAGAGCCTTAGACCGTTGCCATTAGGGTGTCTCCCTCCATCTGCTACCTGCCCTTGAGTGACACTGTCTTATGTGCAAAGGTCAAACTGGGGTCTGATTTGCAGTGGCATTGCTGTTTGCACCTCTGAAGTCTAGAACAGAATAATCCTTGAGAGGAGGGAAATTTTTGTTATTTTTGTTTATGTCTTGCCTACTTTCGAAAGGTCATTGAATGACTCACAGTCCTTTTGTCATCTGATACATACTAATTTCGTAATCTAGATGGTGTTTACCATGTGCGACTTAAATATATAATTATATTCCATTTAATGGTATTTCAGTGGTGCAGACTTATATTTTTGCAACCTTTTCTATTTTAGCACTATTGACACGTAAAGACCCTCATCTGGTACCTCATGTACTATCTGTCTTTCAGGGGTATGATATTGGTTTTTACTATGTATAATTAAGAACTCGAATGTATTTACTTTTATATTTAACTCTTAGGACTAATAATCTGTGAGAAATACTTAAGGCTGAAATTATATGTTATACATAAATGATTTTTTTTTTTTTTTTTAGAAATTGCCTTAAATCCCTTTTGGATACCTCAATGAAAGGATATAATGATAGTGGTGATGGTGGTGATTACAGTAATAATGTAAACCCTATCAACTCCCTAGAAGAAATGAAGCTATGTCAATGTTTATAACAAAATTTATCTCAGATCTAATTTTGACTTGTTTGTGTATAAATTTGTTTCACAGACACTGGTCCCCAAATCTTGAAAACAGAACACTAGTAGGTGCTAATATTGAGCACTGAGTATAGCCCCTGAGTCAGACGCTTGCTGGGACGAATGTTCTAAGGGACTCAGGGGTCTGATGGTGCCTGTGACAGGGCAGGAGCTCTGGGCTAGGATCCATGATCAAGTCATAGGGACACCTCCCCCTCCCCACCCGCCCCAGATAGCTACAGGCTTCGCGTTTTCTTTTGACTCTTCCTGTCCTTATTTTATACTTTTTAAACTTTCACTTTTAGTCCCTAATTTCCTTTTAGGTGAATTGTTCATAGGATTCATATGGTTGCTTTTTTAACCAAAGTGAAAATCAGTTTACTTCTTATTTATTGCAATACCTGAGGTTAACAACTTCTGTTTTGCATTATCCTTGCTTGTTCATTCATCCTTTCTTCTGCTTCCTGGACAACAGCTTCGCTGGACATTTGCGTGGCCCGGCTGTTCACAGGAATGGCTGGGTTAGGGCTCTAGACCTTGCTCCTTAGCCTTTTGTCATTGGATATTATAGAGAGCAGGAGGCTAACCCTTTTGCTTCTCTTGCAAGAGTTACTATTTTGGTTTGACTTCTGGTTGATTGCTTGAGACACTTTATCCTTAAAATAGAGAAATTTCATGGGTTTTTTTTTTCTTTTGTTATTAATTATTTAATTTTTTGGATACTCAGTCTTTTTAGTTTCTATACATTTTTATCAGCCTGAGGAATAGTTACAAAATACTGCATTATACCCTTACTTTGCTATTCCTTTATTTTATGCCCACTGTATCTTTATGCCTTGTATTTTTCCTCTCCATATTTTAGATCTCTACTTTTTATCCTCTCTTGCTATTACTTCTGACTCTACTTGAACTGGATAAAGTGCCTGCAAACACTGGCTGTGATAAGGATCACTGACCTAGCGTCTTGCCATCCTTAGCAGATAATTGGTGTCCCCGCGTGCTGATGCGTTAGCCTGATCGCTAGCCTCTGTGCCTTCATAATAGTTAGGGTTAGTGGGCACCCGGGTGGCTCCGTCGGTTAAGCATCACTCTTGATCTCAGCTCAGGTCTTGATCTCAGGGTCATGAGTTCAAACTCCATGCTGGGCTCCAAACTGGGCATGGAATGAATGAATGAATGACTTAGGTTTAGGGTATTGGCCATATATTTCCCATCAGGAAAATGCCCACCCCTTACACACATCCTTTCTGTCTGACTTAGCGACAAAGGCAGCCCAGGGGCTTTTAAATGCTGCTGCTCTGCCCTGGTCCTCTATCTATTCCCTCCTCATATCCTCATCCTTCCACAGTTAGGAATAAGCATGTGGTACTTCTAGAGGCTCCTTTATTTATTTTTCAGTGACACTGCATTTTCTCCAGAAAGGCCATCAAAGGGTGTTGTTCTAGCTTATTTCAGTCTTTATCCCATCCTTGTTCCTTATTTCCAGTTTCTCACTGGGTAGTGACGGTTCTACCCCTTCCCTGTTGGATTTGATAAAGGGATGGTGAGGTTCGATATCAGTTTTATATTGTGCTCCTAACAAACATGCGTGACCTTTATTTTTGTTAAATGTATGTCCACACACACTCCATGTATAAATTTAGAGAGAGGGAGAGGTTACCAATAAAGGAAGCAAAAGAAATCAATCAGTAGTTCATCTGAACCTTTGCTTTGGCTGTTCTGCCGAAATAACAGTCATTTTTCTCCTTCGCTTCATCATATCACTCTGCCATCAAGGCTCAGGACACCCCTTTTCTATGAGTTCACTAACTCTCAGATGCAAGTTCAAGTCCCCTTTTCATCGCAGTAAACTGTGATCACACAGGGTTGCATTCTCAGGTTGGACTCAGAGGAATCAAAGATCCTACCTCGAGAACTGGGTGTTTCCTGGCAGCTGCCAGGCACCAGTCCGAGGTCCCAGAGGGCCGCCGCCGCTCCCCAGCCTCTCTGGGACTGCAGTCCAGTGTCCTCTGACCCCAGTGCCATAGACGAGGGCTCTAAGGGACATTTGCAGGCACATCACCGTCAGATGGGCTGGAGCAGTCATGACAGAGCTCCATTTTATACCCTCAGTGCTACTTACATGTTGTTTTCCTGAAGCCCTATCCTATACATCCATAGATTCTGGGATTTGCTTACCAGACACAATGAAAACAGCCCAGGTCTAATCTGCTAAAGTACTCATTCCATAGCTAGAAACTCCAGCTGGCAGGAGCCGGGGGTCTGTCCTTTGCGTGATTCCACAGAGATCTGATTGGATCTTCCCATAAAGGAAGAGCAGGGCTCCCAGGCCCTTCCTTCTCAAGAATGTACCAGTTTTGTTTATCTCGTCATGCTTCTGTCTCTGGCAGCCGTTAGATTCTACCACGTGATTCATGTGTCTAATTCGTTAGACAAGTAGTTAGAAAAGTAGGAGAGTCTAAATCTAAAAGTAGATTTAAGGACCTGTAGTTTCTTGTTTGAATGCAGAATGATTGATCCTAGTGAAGATATGCTGATAATATCAAGTAAAATATCTGTGGATATTTAATAAATACCTACAGTTAAAATTTTTGCTATGTTATTTAAATGAAAGGGTAGGAGGATTATATTCTTCCATTCTGTGGGTTACAAAGCATTGCAAGATGGCTTTCAGCCAAACGCTAAAACCAGTGAAATCAGTTTAGGCCTTAGTCCATGTGGGCTGCCATAATGCAATACTATAGGCTGGACAGCTTAGAAATGACATTTATTTATCACAGTTTGGGAGGCTGGGAAGTTCAAGATCAAGGTCCTAGCGGTTTTGGAATCTGGTTAGAGCCCTCTTCCTGGTTCATAGATGGCTCTCTTCTCACTGTGTCCTCATGTGGCAGAGATGGGAAGCCAGTTCTCCGGATTCTGTTCTAAGGTCACCCATCCTGTCCATGAAGCTCCACCCCCATGACCTAATCACCTCCCAAAGGCTCCGCCTCCTAGTGCCATCACACTGGGAGTTAGGTTTCCATCTATGAGTTTTGGGGGTCTACAAACAGTCTAGAGCAGTTTTTTTTTTTAATTAAGTGTTTTAATCTACTCATTTAGTATTCAGTTGCTGATTTTGCCTAAAGTATCTTTTCTATTAACTACATAAGTGGCAGACCTTCTTTGGTACCTCTGCTGAGTAGAATCCCTTCTGAGGTTTTGTGATATATACAGGTTGGTCTAAGGCAAAGCATAAAGTTGTTGGTATGTGTAGTACACATACCTTTTAGATAAATATCTTTCTAGCACTTCATGTTTTTATTTTTACCTTTTTAAAAGATTTTATTTATTTGACAGGGAGAGAGAGTGTACAAGCAGGGGGAGCAGCAGGCAGAGGGAGAGGGAGAAGCAGACTCCCCAATGATCAGGGAGCCCAACGTGGGACTCGATCCCAGAACCCTGGAATCATGACCTGAGCGGAAGGCAGATTTTTATCAACTGAGCCACCTGGGCATCCCCTTCCTAGAGTTTTAAAGGGATGTTAGAGGGACATGGTAGCCCAGTGGCCATCCCTATCATTGTTGTTTCTACTTCCCTTACAATTGGAGACATCCACCTCCAGATGTGTGCCACAGCCTGTGTCCATTTTGTCTCCCTAGGGAGGACGAGCACGCCCTCATCCAGCAGTACTGTCAGACGCTCGGAGGGGAGTCCCCGGTCAGCCAGCCCCAGAGTCCAGCTCAGATCCTGAAGTCGGTAGAACGGGAAGAACGTGGAGAACTGGAGCGGATCATTGCTGACTTGGAGGAAGAACAAAGGTGCGTCCGAACTGGGAGAGGAAGCTGTGTCCCCCTGGGCAAACTTCTAAAAGGAAAGTCTTGAATGATACTTTCAATATGATCCCTACCCATTCTCCTTTCAGAAGTGTGTTCTAAGAAACCCAGGTGGAGTTCCAAGTTTTAGAGGAGGCTAACAAGCTAGGGCACTGGCTAAAGATCACACACAGTAGGGTTCCCCAAGGGGTGACACAGGAGGGTTCCCCGAGGGGTGATGTCTGTTAGAACACCTGCTTAAAGCTACAGTTGTTTTCCTGCTTACTCATCTCACTGTTAATAGATGTTTTGACCTAAGAAGGAAGAAGGAGCTGGAGTTAAATCTGGAGCTCGTGGGCAGTTTCACAGAGAAGACGATGCACGCGGTGGTGATTCCAGTTTTTCCTTTTCTGCACTAGAAACTTGCAGGTGGAGTATGAGCAGCTGAAGGAGCAGCACCTGAGAAGGGGGCTCCCCATCGGGTCGCCTCCAGACTCTGTCGTGTCTCCTCACCATACATCTGAGGACTCAGAACTCATCGCAGAAGCAAAACTCCTCCGGCAGCACAAAGGTCGGCTGGAGGCTAGGATGCAGATTTTAGAAGATCACAATAAGCAGCTTGAATCTCAACTCCACCGCCTTCGCCAGCTGCTGGAGCAGGTAGAGTGTGTGGGACTCGGGGCTGTGCCCATGGCCCCTCCCACTTCCAGCCTTTCAGTCTCCGGTGGGGGGGTGGGGTGGTCCCAGCGTCAGCAGAGAGGCTCACTTTCCGCCTCTCACCTCCATGCTTAATTCTGCTCTTCGAATGGAAGCATCCCATCCGCCACTACTCCAGAAGTGTGTTTGCCCCACTTAAGATGGAATTTCCCATTCTTCTACCACACGGAAATCTGTCTCAGCTCTGAATCCTTTAAGGGAAGAGACCCTGTAACATACACATGTGTAAATTACATGTGGGAATGCTGTAAGGGGAAGGAAGCCATTGGAGCTCCTTATGCTAAAGCCTTTTTTCCAGGGAACTATTTTCATGAAATTCAGTAGCAGGTGCTTATTAATGTGCAGCTATCATTTCCTAACATCAGGCCATGGTTTATGGCAATTGTTTGCACACTTTCTTGGCAATAAGAAATACAACTTACATTACGATGAATGCATACCTTTATGATGAATACAGCATAATAATTGCCATTATAAAAAAATTCCCTTATTTTCTATTTTTTTAACTTCCTTCCTCCCTCCCTCCTTCCCTTCCTTCCTTCTTTCCTTCCTCTCTTCTTTCCTGTGTTTCTCTGTACCTCCTCCCATTTTCCATGTCCTTCTCTTTTCTTTCTTTGTGCTGGTTGGCACCTACCAAATTAATTTTATAGCTCATCAGTGGATATTAGCCCACAGTTTTGAAAAATACTCTTCTTTGGATATATAAGAAGCATCAGACACAGTTTTTGCCTTCTTGGTGTTTGCAGTCTTATTAGGGACCAAAGCAAGATTGTACAATATTACAACAAGATAGTATCGCACATAAAGACACAGTACTATAGAGGATTAAGTACTTGATTACATTTAGCAGTTAAAGAATAGGAGTCACATCACAGAATTAGTCAGGAAGATGTCTGGGTAGCAGGTGCATATTGGGTAGAATCCCCACAGATGGGGCTAGACTTTCTCTTTCTTGAAGAATCCTTGACATCAACATTCATGTCAATTTTTTGTCTTTTTCTCTGGCCTATGTAGTGTGGGGTCCAGGCAGTGACTAGGCAGTGCCTTTCTCCAGAAAGGATTTCTCCAACCAAAGGCAGAAGCAACTTTTCCTCCAGTGATCTGCTCAAATGTCAGAAAACCATCTTGTCACAGTTGCTGTCAGTATCTTTTAACTTGTCAGAATCATCTCAAACTGTGTGATTTCTGCATTACCTACACAGCAGGCCGGAGATCTCACCTTTAAACCATATGCTTTTCTGTATGTCTTTTGCTGTTTCAGGATTTGCGTCGGACTGTTTTAGGGAAGACTTTGGATCTCCAAACTGTGCATCATTAGAAAACAGTAGTTTCCCTAGAGTGCCCCAAAGCCGGGCTTTCCCTAGGTCTTCTGGAATGTTTGAGTCTTCTCCGGTGCCACATTATAAGCACTGTGAATTTGAAGTTTCTCCATGGTGCCTGTGTGAGGGATGAATTTTCTCTTGAAATCTCTGATTTAAAATATGAAGTGTTATTATTAACCTAGTGCAGCGATAGAATCTTTGCAGAGGGAAGCTGTGCTCGAAACCTTTATTTGCCATAGCCCGTTGGAGAGCTAACGGCTCTTCTGTTTCCATTACTCCCCTCCCCTCCCCCGACTCTCTCCATCCCATTAAACAGAGCTGCCTAATGGCTCATGTGCCTTCAGAATTGCACAGTAATGCTTTTAGAGATAGCCGATATCTAAATGGCTCTGTATATCCCAGACTGTGGACCTCTTATCTCTTCTTAATGATTTAGTATGAATGCCAGAAGTAGATGGAAAATTCACCTGACAGTAAAAACTGGCAAAACCACCAGACTTCAACTAATACAAATTTAATGGAAAAATCGCATCAAAAACATTGTAATTTCTGCATTCCCTGTAAAATGGATGACACTTTATAATTTGAGCACATACTTGTCAATGTATCCAGGACCATTTCAAAGCTTTGTGCAGAGTGGGTTTACAACGTGTTTACTGTGTGTCAGATTCTGTTCTAATAATCTCAGTGGAAATCCTAACTGATCGCCCTCCTCACAAATTCCTTTGACACCAGCATTCTTTTTACTATCCCCAGTTTATAAAGAAAGAATCCAAGGCCAAGAAGGTTATAAAATTGCTCAGAATTAGGTAGGTTCTGAGTGGCTGAGTTTCAAGCATGGGAATCCAAAGTTGTGTCCTTACATCTCCAGTGTGGCCTTTCAATGTTGATTTAAATAAAGAAATGAGCTGATTTTGAAATTGGATGAATTTACTGTATGAGAAACGGTGCTCCTTTTTTAAAGATGAATGAAACCTCTCCTAATTTCACTTGGTTGAGCATCCTGGAGAGAAAAATTGAGGGATGAAGCTGGCATTGCTAAATAAATCTCACATTATAACCAGCTGAACTCTTCTAGGAGCCCCAGTCGAAGGGGAAAGACCACTCAGCCCTCAGGGGAAGTAGTGGTGAGCCCACCCAACTGATGAAAACAGGCATTCTAAATGTCTGCGGCTGGAGAACTTGACGTGGTTTAATCATCCATGGAAGTCAGAAACAGAAATATTTTCCTTAGCGATTGTTTGAGTCCTTCCTCTGCTTTAACCTCTGACTGTGATTGCAGCCTGAATCTGATCCCCGAATCAACGGCGTCTCCCCCTGGGCTTCGCCTCAGCAGGCTGCCCTGAGCTACTCGCTGGATCCCGACCCTGGCCCTCAGTTCCACCAAGCAGGTTGGTGTCTCCGAGACTTGGCTAACTCCCTCACTCTGCTCTGAGGGTCACCACTTGCTTGTCTTTCGTTTTATCTTTTTTATTTTTCTAAAAGATTTTGTTTATTTGACAGAGAGAAAGAGCGAGCACAAGCAGGGGGAGTGGCAGGCAGTGGCAGAGGGAGAAGCAGGCTCCATACTGAGCAGAGAGCCCAATATGGGGCTCCATCCTGGGACCCTGAGATCATGACCTGAGCTGAAGGCAGAGGCTTAATCCACTCAGCCACCCAGATGCCCCTGTCTTTCATTTTATTTATTTTTTATTTAGTTTTTTTAAATTTATTTTTTAATTTTATTCGTTTATTTGTCAGAGAGAGAGAGACAGCGCGTGGGCGCGAGCACACAAGCAGGCAGGGGCAGAGAAAGAAGCAGGCTCCCTGTGGAGCAGGAAGCCCAATGTGGGACTCGATCCAGGACCCTGGGATCATGACCTGGGCCAAAGGCATCGGCCTAACTGGCTGAGCCACTCAGGCATCCCTGTCTTTCATTTTAAATAGTGTTCTTACTCACCAGAATCAGAGCATAAAGGAGTTTCATATTCCCTTTGTACTCAGCTGCATATAAAGACATTTTAACAACATGAAAAAAGTAAACATCTTAGAATAATCATCTATAATGTATTTGCTTCTATAATGTGTAGTAGTGGATTGAATTTTGGCAAAATATGAAAAAAGTGCTCTTTCCTTTTGGTATGAGCAACAATTTACCTTTTGCTTTGCCTTCAGAATGATTCTTTTTTTTTTAAAATATATTTTCCGTCTCTAAAATTTATATTTGTGTATATTCAGAATATAATCCTAAAGTGTATTATACCAAGAAGGGTTTTCTCTGCCCAGGTCTGGGAACTGAATGTTCTGCTTTTTCCATGCTAGTCCTTATAGACATTGCCAGCTCCCCTGCCCCCATCATTGCCAAGGTCTCACCCAGCCTGTCATTGGCCGCAAAGGGGCATGTCACTGCTGCTAGGAAGGACTCTGTCAGCCAGCATTCAGGAATGACATTTTGTTATTGATTGTATTGTATTGTGACTTATTTTGCTATTTATTGGTTGTAGAATAAAAGACATCAAAGTAACAAGTATCTTCTAAAACACCTCTAGATTTGTGTCAGCGTAAGCCAGCCCATGCCAGAGTCTCCAAGAATAAGGAAGGAAAAAGAAACTGATAGAAATTTTTTATATGAAAAAACAGAGTGTAAAATAATGGCATTCCATCTGACATACTAAAATAATATAACCACATTACTTTTCACTCATAAATGTTCCCCTGGCACATGGAAGCTTCCAACAGAAACATCTAATACACCTTATTGTTATGAAATTATATTACCAACGAATTAATACAAAAATGGTTTATTGCCTAAAATTGTTGATTTAAGGAGAATGATTTTCACTTTGCTTATAGAGGCCAGGATTTGTATTTTCTGTCCATGTTGTGTTTTGGTGGAAGGCCTGACATTGTTCTTTTTCTCCGCTGTTGCAGCGGCAGAGGACCTGCTGGCTCCCCCACAGGATGCTGGCACGGACCTCACGGAGTTCATGGAGCAGATCAACAGTACTTTTCCATCTTGCTGCCGTGAGTATGAAGGACCCCAACACCGTCAGGACGCTGTTCCCATCCATGTCTTTTTTCCTGCTTGGGGCCCTCTGTCTTCTTTGGTAGGATGGCAAAAACCAGTAGGAGAAACAGGATTGAATATTATTTAGAAAGAAATCTAGGATTCTGCATGTCGACAAAGGAAATGAAGCGCAGGCTGGATACCGTCACGTCCCTGGGCTGCGGTGAGGATCCTGCTCTCGGAGCGCTTTCATTGTTTCATTGTGCCTGACGGATGATATCGCGAAGGCAAACAAGACAAACCCCTTTGTGAGAACTTTCCTGTCTAGGGCAAACTCTCGTTAACAGACGTGTTATTACTTCAAAAAAGAGCTTTTAGCGGCACACCAAACAAGGCATGAAAATAACCTTTTCTGATGTAATTCTCTTTTTTTCTTTAAAAAAGATTTTATTTTTAAGTCGTCTCTACACCCAATGTGGGGCCTGAACCCACAACCCTGAGGTCAAGAGTCCTGTGTTCCCCCGGCGAAGCCAGCCAGGAGCCTGCACTCTCTTCGCTTCAGACATTATTCTCTGATGTCATCAGATTCAGTTCCGGAAGGGGATTATTTTCAGATTTTTTTCCTCTCTCTTATTTTCTTTCTCTGGTTTCTTTCTTCATGGAATAAAATAGTGCATAAAGGCCAAATAATTGAAGACATCACAGATTATAACCCTGTGACTTTTTCATATGAACGACCAAGAGCGAGAAAATAATCAAATGAAAGCAGCTCAAATCCCAGAGGAAATTACATAATGTTCTTATTTATTGATTTTTTTACCAAACTTTTTTACTTCAACCTCTTGCCACCTCCCTGTGAGCTTTCCCCAGAATCACTTGTGCTGTTTCCAATAGAAGCCTCTTGCTTGCATGTATGCATACTGCTCGATGCTGCAGTTTATTTTAAATAATCTTTTAAAGAAATAGAATGTTTTACTTATGATTTTTAGGGTGATTTCCTCTCAAATTGATTTTTAAACCTAGGCAGCCACTAAGTTAAGATTTTAGCATGTACATACACTACCATATGTATTATATGATGTATATATGTATTATATGATATGATATATATGTATTATATGATATGTATAGTTGTGTGTATATATGTGTGTATATGTGTGTGTGTGTATAGTAGTATATCTATAAAACAGCTTCTTATATCACCCTTTTTCATCCTGTCCTCAGAAGATACCATCCTAAGTGATGAAAAAAGGCATTACCAGGAAGGTAGTTAAATAAGATATATTGACTTCATTAAAAAAATATGCTTCAACTTATACAATTCTACAGTTTATAAAAATGCCATCATTAGCAGGAAGCGGAAGTAGCTATTTGAAATATAGTTTTCCCTGAATTTTCAGAAGTATTTGCCTAAAGCACATAGTGCAGTTTCCATAAACACATAAGTACATTTATATTTGGAGATGTGTCATTTTCTTTTTTTTTTTTAAAGATTTTATTTATTTATTTGACAGACAGAGATCACAAGTAGGCAGAGAGGCAGGCAGAGAGAGAGGAGGAAGCAGGCTCTCCGCGGAGCAGAGAGCCCAATGGTGGGGCTCGATCCCAGGACTCTGGGATCATGACCCAAGCTGAAAGCAGAGGCTTTAACCCACTGAGCCACCCAGGCGCCCCTCCATAGTATATTCTTATATCTAGATAGTATAAAGGATGAATCTGTCTTATTTTGGAAGAGAATATAATTAAATATAAAAGATAATCATAAGAATAAGACAAAAATAAAAAAAAGAGATAAAGATGTTCATCTCACTTTATGGCTTCCCTTAAAGGTACATATGAAATTCCTGTTGGTTGGAATTTCATTTATGTTAATAGATATCATTGGTTCCTGAGACAAACGTATCCCTTCAGTGGGACCTACACGACAGGTTAAACTCCCACTTAGCCTGGTGTCCTTGCCACCCGTGCCCTAAGATTCCTTCATGGGACAGTGGCTCCATGTTCTCCTAGTCTTACGTTCGTACATCCACAAACTTTTCACATTAGTTATAATTTTCTATGCACAAGCATTACCAGTCATATGGTATTCTGAAGAGTTCAAGTATATCCCATGCAAGAAATGATGAGTGGTGTCTTATAGTCTTCTGAATTTCACATCTTACTATTTTTGGTTTCTGAGATTCTGTTATTTGGCTTTAGTCTGCTCTTGTTCATATTTATATTCTATGTTTTGTTTTGGTAATATAACAATCTCCATGATAAGAACAGCTTTCCCTAGAAATAAGGGATGGATTTACTTATTTATAAAATTGATACATATTTTAATTGCATCTGAAGTTATTATTAAACCTTTTAAAAAATTGATGCAAAGTAGAAATAGCACCTGACTTAGACTTTGTGCCCAGTACACGTTTCTGAATTGAATGAATGAATGAATGATTACCTTTTTCTAACCAGGAAGGTTTAATTGGTAAAGTTTACCCTAGATACTACATAGATGGTTTATAGGATTCATTTACTTTGTTACCCCTTTTAAGTTGCTCAGCTAGCAGATCTTTTAATAAACCTTTGCATTCCCAAAGCTTCCTGACCACATTTGGAGGATTTTTCTAAGCAAATCAGATTGGCACTCTCCCAATGCCAATCCCTTGAGCCCCTGTTACTAATGGGAACTTTAAAACTGCTTGTCACCAGCATACAATGAATTGATATGCATGTTAATCTTGACTTTTGATCCTTTGTGGATTAAAAATTAGCATGGTCACAAGTGAATTTACACTCCTGGCATTCCTGGAATTAAAATGAAACTGTATTCATAAATCCTAATTGCATGAAATGCCTACTTAAACATGGCATTTTTCCCCTCCTGGGTCTGTATACTGTAGCACATAACACTTTAGAATTTGTGTCTCAAGTTAATATCCCGGTTGCTCCTGATCGCATCCTTGAATTACTGCCTTTTAAAGTCTTCTTTTAATTATTTACATTACGTTTCAGACCAGAAAGGAAGGCATTTTTATCTTTTCTTGACAAGGCATTAATGAAAGGAATTTCATTGTGATGCCCATTAACTAATGTACATACTAAAATTTTCACTGGCTGCTCTAACATTTCTTTTTATGTAAATTCTTTTCAGTTTTTTCATTTATGTATTCCAAATCTACAAGATACTAGGACTGAATATTTTTGGCTGACAGACCATTAAATGCTTTTAAAATTATTTTTTATCTATGGACATATTTTCACTGTGAATTGCCCATATTTATTAAACTTGAGTGACGTTCATCACAAACTCAAAACCTACTAAAATGCAAGGATTTCCTGGCTTCTTTTAGAAATAGATATGTGCGGTTTGCTCAGGAGAATTCTCAAAGCCTTTTATTTGATATAAAGTTATAGGGTGAGGGTTGCCTGGCTCATTTGGTTAAGCGTCCAACTCCTGATCTCAGCTTGGATCCTGATCTCAGGGTTGTGAGTTCAAGCCATACCCAGTGTAAAGCCTACTTAAAATAAAATAAAATAAATAGTTATAGTGTTCATGATGCTGATTTGGAGCAAGAGGGATTTGATTTCTGGTTGGGATTGGCTGCTATGCGGAAGAGAAGTGTGGATGTCTGTGTTGTACTTAATTCTAATGCAGTGGAGTGTTCCCTCAGTGTGGCTCAGTGGGAAGGACATCCACTCTCTTGTTTTCCTGCTGTAACTTGAGTATCTGGTAGGAGTAGGCTGGATTTTAGCCTCATTCTTCCCTCCAGGCATCATAAAGTTGCCCTTCTTTGTTTACCCTGTTTTTCTCACAAAGCACCCACTGTGGGGTCATGGATGTTCCCTCTCTCTCTTTTTTTTTTTTCCCCTCAGCACAAAGAAATGAGAGATGGAAGGAGTGCAACATGGTTGATGATTAGGGACGATTCTTATTTGACCCAGAACAGATGTTACCCTCCTGGAGGGGGCAGAACAACCCCCCCCCCCCAACCCAGCTGCCTCTGCCCACCCTCACAGTGCCCACGGGCCAACTGCATTTGCTGTGTTTTCTAGAACCAGGAAGGAATGGAGTGGCCCAGCTGCAAAGGCAAATCTGTCACCATAGTCCACCTTCTCCAACTGGGCCCTCTAAGCACAGTGATTAGCCTTAGGGCCCACAAGACTACTGAGGGTGAGGCCAGCCCTCTGTTTGAGGTAAACACATTGCCACCAGTTTCCTAGGCCTTTGGGGCCAAGGTGAGCCAAGGGTGGCAGAACCTGAAGACACATGCCCTTCATTTCCCTCATCACCTGTTGGTCAGGATTTGTGCTGTTCAACAAAATATGTAGAACTTGCTCTGTTCAGGGACGTAAACCAAATGCATGGCCTGATTTCAATAGGAAATTTTGAGATTTTTATTTTCAAAACTAATTAGCCACTGATGCCTTGGTGTATACTTATTTGAGAGAGCCAGCATATGTTTTGCATATTTTGGTAGAACTTTTATATCTTAAAGGACATGGGATGTGAGAAACTAGGGAAAAGAAACTAGTCTTTGTTAAAACACATAGTCCCCCCCCAAAAAAAAAGAAAGAAAGAAAAGGAAAAGAAGTGAAAAACCAAAACCTGTTTCTTATTTTCTTATGGACCCAGCACGCTTCCTCTGTG
The DNA here is from genome assembly GCA_004024625.1 of Mellivora capensis. NCBI lineage: Eukaryota > Metazoa > Chordata > Mammalia > Carnivora > Mustelidae > Mellivora > Mellivora capensis. Next base: position 98,434 of record PISX010003849.1, read on the forward strand.
CTACTCTGCTTTCTTATTTTCTTATTAGCACCCATTTAACAGCTGGGAGCTGGGGACACCCTCCAGTTTTGCATGCCTCAGGGCAGGGAACCAGCAAGGCCCCCAGAGCTCCTTCAACTGATTTCTTTTGTTTTCTCTTTCAGCCAATCTCCCCAGCAGGCCACAGGTAAGAGTTAATGGGGTTGATTGGCTTGGGGCTTGTTGATTATAACAAGTAAGTTGATTACTGGAGTAAGCAGATGAGCTGCTCTTGATTTTAGTGCTAGACTTTGTTCCCCATGTAAATTTGTAAACTTGCTTGATATTTCAATGTTAGTTAATTCTGTCAGTCTGGGGAGGGGAAACTTCTCTCAGGCTAGTTCTTCCAGATGCCCCACAATACCAAGTGCCTGATCCTTTGTGTTCTAACAGCTTTTTACTGGCTTCATATGCATTGTGCAAAATCACCCTGGATAGATCTGGCTGACCAGTGCCCTCCCAGATTTGCAGTATCACAGAACATGGACTTAAAAATCATGACTGCACTGGTACACCAAATGATTTTGGTACTTTGAGGGGGCAGATGTTTTGTTTTTTTCCTTTAAGTTTGCTGAGAAGGAGAGGGGAGGAATTTACTGAAAAAGGTCAGCAGCTCTACCTTGATACCTGGCGGTATCAGGGCTCTTAGTGCTCAGGAGCCACAAGACCACAGCACATCTTTGGAGAACATTTTCTTTCCTGAGCTTATTTATGAATCTTGAATCTTCTGATTGTGTCATTGTCTTAATGGCAAGAGGGGCTGGGGTCTTCACAGGAATCACAGACAGGTGGTCTGTAGAACCTGGGGAAGAAAAGGAAATCTCATGTCATTTAGCAGATGTGAGGTGTGAGCTCAGGAGATGTGAGGGGAGAGCTTGGCGAGGAAGATTATTCTGATTGCTTGTGTCACCTCAGTGAATCAGAAGCCAGGGCTTCAGCAGAGCTGAGGATGGGAGGAAGTGTCCGAGGTGTGAGGAGATCCTAGAGGATGTGCTCTAGCTGCTTGGAGATCAGGAGATCATGGACAGGGAAGTAGTGTGAGTGCAAAGAAGTGTTCAGCATGACTTCTGGTGCCTGCCTATGAACTTAATGTGAGGCCATCTGCAAGGCTGTGTGTTGTCTCCTGGCCACATTCAGGTTCATAAGCACAGGTACCAGAGTCGGCTGAGTGTTGCATTTTACCTGAGTTGAAGTCATGGTTTGGCCCAGAGAGTGCAACAATTCAAGGGAAGAGGCAGAGACATGCTGATAATGATTGAACCAGACATCTAAGCTTGTAGGAAAAGAAGTGATGACATATTAGGTGCAGGAGACAGAAAAAAAGGCGGGAGGAACAATGAATTGTGGTAGCAAAGGGTGGATAGAGTTGGGGTCCTAATGGAAGTAGGTGGGAAAGTAGGGGTAGTTGCCAGAAGGCAGAATGATTGAAATTGAAGTGTTGGAAGGGTTGAGGTATTGGTGATGGTGATGGTATTTGGAAGTTTGTGTGGCTGACAAGGCTAGAGGACAGGTTCACTGGAGGAGAGGAGCTTGAGGAACTGAGAGGCCAGAGTTTGGGAAGAACATCTGCGTGGGTATTGATATCATGGAGATTTAAACATAGTTTTAGCTTGATGATGGTGAACCATTCTTCAAAAAAGTAAGGGAACATGACCCAGGGGCTCAGAAGATGACTGTATCATGGATGGTAGAGTCTGATGGTGTGAGATTCAAAGTTGGGTGGGGAGAGAAAGGAAAAGGACTGAAGAAATGTAATGTGGACCTAGAAATCAGTTATTCAATACATGAAGAGACAGGAGATTAAAAAATGGTCATATGTGAAGAGGTTTTGGAGGAAGCCATGTCTTCAAGGAAGATCTGGGTATTGATTAGAGCAACCAACTGGAGGACGCATTCAGAGAAGAATCAAAGGATGTGGATTTTAATGATGATGGATCCAGCTGTTTGACATTCCCTTTAAAAGATTGATGGCACTCCCCTGAGCGTGGCCCAGATTTATATCTTCTCGGGGCTACGTACATTGGCCCAGGTCCGTTAACTGGAGCCACCACTCACTCTGAGACTATAAGTCCTGTCTTTCATTCCTCTTGTCTGGACCCCAGCATGGATCAGGGACCAGTTGGAATTATCAAGGGTACCCCCTTAGCCATAGACCTCCCACAGTCCCCCAGGGAGAGCCTGGGTCCTTGCACCAGCCTCATTCACTCACCCTTGGTACCTCCAGCAAGAAAAAGCCAAGTCCTCTCAATTTTAACCTGGTTTCCAGCCTGGGCACGAGACAAGTCTTCCAAAACATCCTTTCTGTTGGCTGCAATGATAAAAAGCAGACTAGATGCTTTCTGCATGGAAGAGAAAGACCTCATCCCAGGGAGCGAAAGTCACAGGGGAATAGAGGGTTCCGTTCAAACACAGCAGAATGGTATTTGACTTGTTCTGAAAGAAGCACTTTGATTTCTCAGAAGAGATGTGACAGGTCCCTCCTACTGTAATGTCTGTGTAAATGTTGCTCTGACAGCACTGTTTCCCTTCCTGCAGGCAATGTGAAGTATCCATCTAGCCAGCCGACATTTCCTGACTGCCAGTGTTGCCCTTTTCAGCAAATGCCAATTCCAAGTTCCATTGAATCAGAACTCCATGGCTCCTTGACACATGCTGTTGAGCGCTGACTGTGTGTTCTACTGAAGGAGTAAAACACTGACTATCCAAAGAGAAAAGGATATTTTGTTTTTATAGTAATCATATATTATTGTTTATTGTTTTCTTCTTCCCTTTCTATGCAACTGTAAATTAATGAACAGAGTGGTATTTGGAAATGGTAATACATTTGTCACTGATTTGTATACTGTATACAGCATTGGGAAAGTGGGTGGGGGCTTTCTAATATGATACCTTCTTTTTAATAACCATGACAAAAATTGCATAAGAATGAGAAAACAATGTTACATTTTTACATTCCTTCATATTAACCTTGTACAATAACTTCATTTATTTTTTCCACTCCTTTACCATTATGTTTGGGTTATTTATAATTTATCAGCCACATGACCAAATGGATTTCCTTGTGTCTGTTTCCATGATTTGGCCAAATTACTAAGTTCATGTATTTCAATCAAATATTTATGTGTATGAATTAGGCCACATCTCTGTGTATGCCGCTGAACTTTATTTAGACATCATACACTTCACTTCTTTAGTGACCACTTAGATAACCACAGTAAAAGCCCTGTGGGGTCTCCCTGGCATTCCCATTGGGACTTGTTTCCTGCATTTTCTTTCCCTGCTCTATGTAAGTAGGTCTTGATTTCTTAATTTATTTCATGTCCCAGTCTATATGATAGAGGAGACTCAAAGCAGGATTCTAATAATCTCAAAGATCATTTCACCAAAGGTTACCCATTTACATAATCATTTTCATTTTGACATAGAAACAAAACAAGGGATAACTTTTCCTTCATTGCGAAGTCTTGATTTTCATCATTAAATACACAGCAGACCTTTCCTTCATTTTGCTACCAGGACACATCTTTGTCTTTAATACCCTTTGAAGAGAACTTTATTTTTGTTTACATATACTCAAGTCATTTGTAATTCTTGAAATTCCCAGTCATTTTCTTTCTGACAGCAGACACAAATTTAATCCATGTTTCATTGTACCTTTCAGGTGAATGATTACATTTTTTTATTACTTTTCATTTGATCAATTTATTTGGAAAGGATGTTTATCAAAAGCCTATGTCACTGCTTCCACAGAGGAATGAAATTAATACTTAGATGGTGGTACCCTTGCCTGTACCTTTGAGTACATCCACTTAGGTGTTTCGTTCAACTTCTGATTTAACCTTTAATTGATTCAGTTGAAACATGTTATGTAATCACCAAATGTAGAGAAACCAAAACAAACAAACAGTGAAAATAATGTGTTTTGATTCAGCATACATACATTTAAAACATCAGGACATTTTAACTTTGGGTTCTCTTCACCTGGGATTTGGCCAGAAGGAGGCTTAAAGTTAGAAATTGCTATTCTTTTAGAATAGGTTGGGTGGGTTGGGGGGCAAGGGTGTCTATTTGCAGCCTACATATTTTGAGAAGAAAATTGTTTTATATAAGAGGAAAGCCATGACCACCTTTCTACCTCAGATCCATCTTCATCCATTGTGTTGGAAATAGCTTTATGCTTCTGCAGTTCGCAAAATCTAGAGCTTTTATCAGACCACATCAAACCCAAGAAAAGCACCTATTTAAAGAAAAAAAAATTTCCCTGAACTCTGAACTACAAGTTGTAGATTTGGTGTCTTCCTTGTTCTTACTTTGAAAAAATATGTATTCATTTTTTTCTGCTTGTAATTGTGTGCAACATGTCTTCTCTCTGCTATTAAAGAAAAGCTACAGAAAACACTACATTGTAATCTTCTAAGTAATAATAAAAAAGAAATATATCACAATAACAACAAGGGGAAATAAGTATAGTTCTTTTGAAATATGTGGTAAAGAACTAATCATAGACTATCATCTAATCTGGTTACATGTTGTATTTTTCATCCTGAATAAAAGTAATTTTAACACAAGATGACTTTGATATTCTTCAGCTGTGTTCATTGATAGAATCTAAGCTCTCAGTGCACATTTATGAAAATAAAATATAAAAAGAGCCTGTATACTGATAACTGCATTTTTTCCTCTATTTTCTCATACCTACTAATACATCGTTCCTCTTGTTCTCATTGTCTCGTTCTTTCTCTGCGTCTCTTTCTTCTCTCATTTATATAATTCTCAATTTCCTTTACAAATAGAAAGCTCATCAGTAGGGAGAAATAATTTTGGATGTTAAGAACATGTACGTTAAGCCCTATTGGACTTCTGTTTTAGTAACTTAGGTACTTTCGGTATTTACTTGATTTCTCTTCCAAATTCACTTTTAGCCTCATGCCCTTAAATAATGTGTTTTTACATGTGCCCTGAATTGTAACCATTCTTACAGTGGGTTTAATCCCTTCCTGAAGCCATCCCATGGGAAATAGTGCTAAGAATTATATTACTTGATTCTAAAAGTAAAAGCTTTCTATGAAATAAAAAAATCCCCAAACATGTAATTTGGTAAAATAAAATGGATATATTCTAATGAACACATATTTCAAACATCTTCTCTGCCCCAAAGTAACATTCACATTAAATAATCCTAAGGAAACAATTGCTGAGTTACAGTGACCTATTGAGTAGGTAGTTGAAAACGGAAATGAGAACAGAAGAAAACGTTTTGTTTTTACACTAAGCCTTCAGCTTGTTACTTCTATCATTGAGATTAAGTGAATATTGTTTTTAAGGGGTGTATTTATTTGAGAGAAAGAAAGCACATGAGTGGTGCGAGGCGGCAGGAAGAAGAGGGAGAGGTAGAGAGAATCTCAAGCTGACTCCCCCTTGCATGGGGAGCCTGAAGCAGAGCTTGATCTCAGTACCCTGAGATCACAACCTGAGCTGAAACCAAGAATCAGACGCCCAGCTGACTGGGCCACCAGGCGCCCCTATATGGACATTTTTAAACAATGTCATTTGGTCTTGGATTTCTCCCTACCTACCCACTCCCCCATTCAGCTGTTTTAGTCAACCTACTTTTTCAGAGGCCTTTCTGAATTCATTAGTTGAAAATTTAATGTAAATACAGTAAAACACCACTGACACCACACCACCCAGCACTATAGATAGGATCTAAAAACTTCACTGCCATACAAAATCAGCTAGTGTTCTGGTGAAGTTAATTAAACGATTGGAGTGAGCCCCGATGGAGGCCAAGAGCCAATCGCATTCATGCTATGTCCATTTCCTGGGGTAGGAGTTTTCTGTTGGCATGATAATCGGTATGGCAACCATAAAACCTCAATGAGAAGAGTGTATTCAGTTCATGGGGTGTGAAGAGGCAGGCTCCTCTGTTCACACCTGGACTTGCCCTGATGTCTTGGGTTGACTGGCTATTGAGGGGCATGAGGGTGGCCAGACTGGATGGTAGCAGCAAACTGGCTGGGTTCTTGCACTCACTAGGGAGTTAACTGGGTATGTTCTACACTGACCCACGCTGGGGGAGCAAAGGGAGGGCTTTGCTGAGAACTGGCACACCACCACTTGTACCAAATCCTGTTTGTCAAAGCAAATGGCAAGGCTGGGTATGGGGACTCGATCCTACCTCTTTTATGAGCGCAGCTGCAAAGTCGCTGTGGGTGTGACTACAGAGAGGGACCAGCAGGTTTCCCAGTATGAACTTCGAGGAGGTAAAGCAGGAGACAAAGGCCAAAATACCAACATGTCCATTTCCTTGGGCATTATGTCCACTCTCCAATTGGCATGAGAAGGGGTATGGACATTTTACAAGGCATTTTTTGAAAACAAAGACCAAGATCAGCCCTTCCTCCCTAGGCTACCAGTGCAATTTCAGAAAGAGACACAAGTAGGAAAACTTGGCATGTTCTCTTCCCAAAACTCTGGGGTGGGAGAAGACCTCAGGACTGATACTAAAATAGAAAAATAAAAAATAAACATAAAGCAGAAAAAAGCCAGATGAAAAATGGAATAGAAGGGATATTATTTTTTAAACTTCTTAGGTTTGTTCAAACTGAATTGCTAATGTTTAGTTGGAAGGACACACAATATATGAGGTTCTTGACCAAATGAGTACATCCCTGTGATATTGTGTCCCTGCCATTTGTTTAGAAACATGCAATTTATTTACTCTTTCTATAAAGTTAACCAACGTGGCACTAATCTCTCATTTTGAAGGCATTCCAATTTGTGGCATAGTTTCATATTTTTGAATATTTACAGTGTATGCTCTGCTCAGATAGTCTTTTATAGACAGCTTATTTTTTTTTTTTTGGTACTCTTGAGTTTTGTACGTGGGTAATTACAAAAAATTAATTGACAGTTTGCCCTCAGCCTAGCTCTGTCCTCTTCCAGAAAGCACAAACTTTGAATCTGTAATTAAATAAGATGAGTTCCCAGGCTGCCATGGGATGTAATTACAATTAGTTCCTGATATTACTTCTTTTAGCCCACTTTTCAAAAGTATTGTAATACTGATTTTAAGTTTTTACTTCAAATCAATTTTTTAAACTTACAAAAAATAAAATGACATTATAAAACTGTTGGAGAGAATTGAGTCGTTCTAATGTAAATCTGACGCAAGCGAGCCTATCAAAATCTAGAACAGTCTGATTATTATTCCCTGTGAATCTCATGAGCTATGTTTACTGCTTGGCAAATTGTGGACAGCCACACATAGCAGCGGGGATGTGTAGGGGTATGCTTTTGAAAGTTCACCCTGACCCCACACCATCCTCCTGTGTCTGTTCTCCTCTCCTCACTTCCACGCCCACCAAGCAGGTTTATCTTGTCAGTGGTGCTGAAAATAAGGTGTTGCTTCCTGTAAAACAGAAAACAGCCTGGGGGTACCCGGGTGGTTCAGTGGGTTAAAGCCTCTGCCTTCAGCTCAGGTCATGATCTCAGGGTCCGTGGGATTGAGTCCCGCATCAGGCTCTCTACTCAGCAGGGAGCCTGCTTCCCCCTGCCCCCACCCGCCTCTCTGCTTACTTGTGATCTCTGTCAAATAAATAAATAAATAAATAAATAAAACAAAAAACCCAGAAAGCATCCTGGATACTATGTCAATGATGAGTTAATAAAATGAAGAAGGTAAAGAGGAATCTTAGGATAAGACATGGATCAAAATTCTGCCTTGGCTTTCGATTTAGTGGCTCTAACTGCATTGAACACAAAATCTGTGTGAGGAGGAGCCGTTCAAGTTGGCAAAAACAGAATGAGGGACTAAAGCCGGGCCCCAGGGAGTTCCTAATCTGGTGGTAGCCCCATAATAGGCAACTAGTTACAAAAATAGTAACAGGAGCTGGAGGGAGGATTCATAGGTCCCTAGGAGAACATGTAGGGCACTCTGGACCCCACAGGATGTGTATCTGAATATAGAGACAGCTCAAGGGAAAACATGTGAAATTCACCACCACCTACAGAGAAGCATATCCCAGTAACTTCACTGGGATGTTTCAATGCACTTAATCGCAATGATCACTAAAAATGCACTGGATAAGCAGCATTTCCCCAGGAAAAGGATTCCATGGTTAAATAATTTGGGAAACACTGCATGCTCTAATGCCTCTTAAAGCTTCACAACGCACATGAACACATTAAAAGCTTTTAGAAATCCTAAAGCAGAGAATCCCGCCTATCTGTGCGTCGCTCTGCATTTCTAAAGCATTTCACAACAGAACCCTTTCTGCTCACCTATTCACATCCGGCAGTATACACTTGGATGCTGAATTAATGTTCTAAGTTTTAATCTTGCAACTACATATGGGTGGTGATCCCATGAAATTGAGAGAAGTGTTAAGTGAATAGTAAAACAACTAGTATTAATCCAAGAAAGTAACCTCCTGTTAAACCAATGTATTCTTATCATTACAGGGATATACTCAGGCATGGGTAAGAATCAAGAAAGTTTCCCCTCAGCTTAGCTCTATCCTGGCTCAGAAAACCTATTTCTAGAGGAAAATGATTTCTATTTCTAAAATCCATGTCTTCCTAGATAAGTCATGCACATACTAAACAGGCATGAATTACAAAAAGAACAGCATCTAGGCATGGCTGGTTTATCCAAATATTGCTTCCTGAGACCCCATTTTTTGTTTATTTATTTCCTTAACTAATAATGGAATTTCTGGGGCACCTGGATGCCCCAGTTAAGCGTCTGTCTTTGGCTCAGGTCATGATCCCAGGGTCCTGGGATGGAGCCCCACCTCTGGCATCCAGCTCAGGGGAGTCGGCTACTACCTCTCCCTCTGATCCTCCCCACATACACACACTCTCTCTCTCTCTCTCTCAAATGAATAAATAAAAATCACTTAAAAATAATGGGAATTTCTGGTTTCTGCTAAAACTGACCAAAATGTTATCCAATCACAATGTGGTTGTCATGTAATAAGTTATAAATATCATTTATTTTCTCTCCTCCAATAGCCTCTTTCTTTTGAGGTCTGGATCTTTTGCACAGGTAAAAACTCTCATTCTCCCCCACCCAGACCAATTTGTAAGGTTTTGTGTGTATACACACACACACACACACACACACACACACACACATACATACAAAACAATGCTCTAGTTTGTCACAACCTATTTGAATTATTTTCCAACTCTAATTCTTTAGTATATGGAGCAGTGCTCTAAATTGTCACAATCTGTTTGAATGATTTTTTTTAATAACCATTTTTTAAGATTTTATTTATTTAGAGAGAGAGGGAGAGAGAGCAAGAGCACAAGCAGGCAAAGAGGCAGGCAGAGGCAGAGAGAGAAGCAGGAACCCGATACGGGACTTGATCCAGGACCCTGGGATCATGACCGGAGCTGAAGGCAGCGGCTTAACTAACTGAGCCACCCAGGTGTCCCGAATTACTCTTTTTTAAAAAGATTTAATTTCTTTATTTGAGAGAGAGAGAAAGTGAGAGTGAGCACAAGCAAGGTGGGGGATGGGCAAAGGGAGAGGAAGAGCAGCTTCCTCAGCGAGGAGGGAACCTGATGCAGGGCTCCATCCCAGGACCCTGGTATCATGACCTAAGCTGAAGGCACACGCTTAACCTACTGAACCACCCAGGTTTCCCTATTTTATTTGTTTATTTATTTATTTTTATTTTATTTTTTTATGAAGATTTTATTTATTCGACAGAGAGAGACAGTGAGAGAGGGAACACAAGCACGGGGAATGGGAGAGGAAGAAGCAGGCTCCCCACTGAGCAAAGAGCCCGATGTAGGGCTCAGTCCCAGGACCCTGGGATCATGACCTGAGCCGAAGGCAGATGATTAACCAACCGAGCCACACAGCGACCCCCTGTTTGAATTATTCTTTAAATCTATCCATTTAGTGTATTAAGTAAACACATACTGGTTATTAACTTCATTTCCCACATTTTACTGATAATAAGAGGAGTCCTATTAGAAATGTGCACTGTGAATGTGAACAGATCCTTTTGAGATTAGGCATCAAGCATCAGTGGTCCTGGGTTTTATCTTCCAGGGGTAAATTGTTTAAGTGGAGTTTCTGAATCAGAACAGTTCAGAGTCAAACCCATGAACAGAGGGACTAGAGTATATGCCGCTGCAACTGGCCTAGCCTCAAAGACTAATGAGTTAACTAAGTCACTCTTAATCAGTATTTGAAAGGATAAAGCACAGCTGCATGATAGAGCATTAAACTGTGGTCCTTGAACCACCTTCAGAATCACCAGGAGTCTGATTATGTCCTTCCCAGACCTGCTGAATGAAGCTCTCCAGACCGATGTTAGGATCTGTTATAGAGGCCTGCTGATTCCCCAAATAACCTGTTGATAAGACCAAGTCAAAGGTTTTTTTGTTTGTTTGTCTTGGTAAAAGTAGTAAGAGAGAATACTACTTGGCAGAATGTTCTTAGTGTCTCCGAGGGGGAAAGGGCTTAGTTAAGATTGCAGAACTGGGATAATATAATAGTTTAGGATGGGTAGGCAGAGCAAGGTGAATATTCTGAGGCATTTCAAAGGATGTGGGGGAATACAGTTTTTTGATGCTGTCCGCTGAAGAACTGAATAGTTTGATGTTCACATAACAGGGTTTTTCAGGAAGTTTCTGGAACAAACAATGAAGTCATAATAAAATCATAATGATGAAGACAGAAGAACACTGAAACCATGTTAGTGAAGACGATGGAATTCTAAACTCATGACATTGTAGACAAAGTTGAGTGGGCATAGATATTCTTTATTTTTTTTAAAAGATTTTTATTTATTTATTTGACAGAGAGAGAGAGAGAGAGAGAGATCACAAGTAGGCAGAGAGAGGGGGGGAAGCAGGATCCCAACTTGATCCCAGGACCCTGAGATCATGACCTGAGCCGAAGGCAGAGGCTTAACACACTGAGCCACCCAGGTGCCCCGATATTCTTTATTCTTGGCTCTCAGGTTCTTCAGCCTGAGCTGAAAGATAGATCATTAATATCTGGAACATAGTCAAGCCACAGTTTTGCCACAATTTGAAGTATCAAAATCAAGTGGCATGTTTCCAGGGTGGTCCTTTCAACCCCCACTGAGTGTGCGTTTTCCTGTTCTTTTTGCCAAATGACCATTCATTAGATCATTAGATGGGACCACAGCTACACACGGGATGCAAAACTCTGGAGATCACAGATCTGAACATTGCAACTAGACAAATAGCACAACTAGGCTTATAACTAGAGTTTGCATTCACTTTTCAGCTAGGAATCATAAATACCCAAACTAGACTCGGAGAATAGATGCTATCACCCATCTGCTGAGCCTGCAGAAATAGGAATTATGAGCAAAAATCTTTAGATTTGTAATTTCTTTGCATTCCTGGTTTCTGTTAATAGTATTTTAGATACCAAAAAGGGCTACAGAGCTGTAATCACAACATTCTTTCTCTAAAATAGCACCTGTTCCCTTTAGAGGTCGAGATTACATGGCAGCTCTATTCTGAAACATCTGTTATTTTCCCTGTTTCAGTCTTAAGATCTATACCATCAACAAGCAAAACTAAGTCTTGATTTTCTAAAGTAGTTGCTAGCATATCTATGCAAGGACCCAGAGAGTTCGCAAACAGATGTTTGAAAGTCATAAGTGCCTTCTTCTTAAAGATAATGGGAGGAGAGGAGCAGGATTCAAAGTATTATAATGATATATAGAAATATGTGAGGCAGAGGAGAATGGGATTTTGTAGGAGGTAAGCCTACTTCCAGAGAAATGTTTATTTTCCATAAGCAGCAAAGAATTTTCCCCAAGAGGGACTCCAGTTTAAAGGAGATGCTAAAAAAGGAGTTGACAGAGCCTCCACTAGTTTAGCTGCTGTGGCTAGTGCCCTTAGCAAGGCGAGTAGACTTTCGTCACCAAGTCAAGACAGAAACTGTTGTACACGGTTGGGCCCTGATGAGTCACAAAAAGCTGAGTCAGAACACCTAGGCCTTGTTTAAATATCTCATATTATATATAATTAGACAAACGTGTGATTATTAGGTAGGCCCCGAGTGGGAGATTTTTGAAGAGTTAATTGTAACTCAAGAAAGAAGTGTTTGTGCTTAGATTCCCAAAGGGGCTGGTTACTGAGGATTTGGTTGAGTCATACAATGATGTAGAGATTCAGAGCAGCTAGGAACTGCAGTAGTCAGTGAGATTCTAGAATCATCTTCATCATCTCTCAGTTCCTGCCCTGGGAAAATTCAGCAAGGCCAAATCTGTTAAGAGAAAGAAATTTACCTCCTCGGGATAAATCTTGTTCTAGATGGTGAACTTGACCTTGACAAAATTGTTAGGTTCTCTTTGAAAATCTTATGGCGCTTCTGAGCTGAAACAGTGAGTAGAGGGATGGCATCAATCTTAGAGTTCACCCCATCTCAAGAAACAAAAAATTGTCATTCACATATTGGATAAGAGTCGAATCATGAGGAAATTTCCTGAAGTTGGTGGTTGAAAAACTTGTGAAAAGTAAGAGGGAAATTTCATAGTCCTTTAGGCCAGAGCAGTCACATGTACTGTGGATTCTTCAAGAAGACAAATAATTATTGATTATTTTGACCCAAAGAGACACCAAAACAAGCAAAGCACAGATATACTAGTATACAATGGAAGTCTCAGGAGTCACCTAAAAGAAAATAGTATTTGGGTTTGTTAACTACAGGGAAGCAGAGAGTAACTATCCTCATGGCCTGGACAAATATATATTCCATTCCCCTGGGTTATTAATAGTGATGATAGCAGTGTTAAAAGGGAATGCTGCAAGGTATTATCAGTCCTTTATTAGACTTTGGGTTTGGTTTTAGTCCATCTTTAAGTCTGGTTAAGAAGCTATCATGTGAGTTTGGGTTGACATTTAGACGGGGCGGTCTTAACCGTAAGTGGCCCAGCCTCAAGAACGCTATCTATGGAAGTAGACTATTTACCCGCAAGAAGTCTGGTGTTTCCTTCAGATCTGTAATGTGGGCTTGATTTAGATACACAGACATTGGTAAGTCACTGTCCAAATTAGCTATCCCATTAGATGAATAGGGGGCCCACAGGTATTTCAAGAAAAGAACTATTAGCATATTTAGTCTGACAATTCAATTTGCACAGTAAACTAGTCTTCATGAAGTTAGCAGGTGTGCGTGTTCATTAAGAAGGAAAATGTGTTCCTTGGTTAGAGACCCCAGGGCAACAGTTATGGACTGGGACACAAGGAGTGTCTGAGGTTATGAGAGACACCCGCCACCTGAGTATTCTAATAGTTCAGTGTTCTGTTTTAATATAGTCTAATAGTTCACTCCAAAGGCAAGGTTGTATAACTGGTAGGATTTCAGCTGGCTATTGCAGCACCTGTATCAATAAAAAATTTGCAAGTTTTCCCTTTATTATTTAAAGAAATTTCTCCTGGTAAGTCTGAAGCTAATGCAGCTCCCCCTCAGAGCACCTTCGCTGATTATGCACTACATTTTGTGCCTATAGATTCTTGGCTAACATAAGAGAATTCTTTTTCCAATGCAATTTGTTTACAGTGATATTTTGTTTATGCTTTATGTCTTCATGAAAGGTGGCCTTTTCCCACATGGGCTGATTGGGGTGGGATCGTCTAGCTAATTTTTTGTTTTTGTTTTCTGTAAACCCACATATTGGTCCCAAGTCTTATTCTGGTTTTATTCTAAGCTTTTGTCAAAATATTCAGCAAAGTACTGAAGGCCTGGTAATGGAATTAGTAACCATTCTAGTTTTTGCTCTCACACTAAATTCCCTCTTTTTAGCTTAAGACTATTAACAAAAAGTGAGAAGAAAGCTGGGATCACATCTGCCTCAAGATTTACTTCTAAATTTTGTCTAAAAGTAGCAAACAGCCTGTTCTCCAAGTACCAGATGAAATCATCCTTGCTTTGCCTATGAGTCTGTATCCTTACCAATCTATTCTCATCAGGAAATCTTTGGGGATAGCCACCAAAAGACTGTTGCCTGGCATGTCCATCTTTTCTAAACCTCTCTAGATCCCTACATAATTAGGGCTCTTTTCAGGTGTTCTTGACATCTGCCCAACTTGCCCTATTTTCCTAAGTTTTTACATCCAAGTTTCCACCAATGCATTAACTAATTGGTATAAATCTAGAAGCTTTGGATTATTGGTTTCTAAAGCTCCCCTGCATTCTTCTGCAAATTTCCTTCTATCTTATAGAGGTTTGGAAATTATTTGAGAATGGCTCTCAGCCCAGAGTGAGACCTGGGCTTAAAACCAAGTGTAAGAGGTTTTTCCTGCTCTGAGTGTGCTTTAATTTTAAGAGTTAATTGAGCTTTGGGGGTTTCCAACCAGCCAGGCAGCAAGGGGAGAGTGCCAGAGAGAGAGATCTGATGGAAGAGAGTGAAGATGTGTCATATGGTGGAAAAGGAAGAACAAGATAAAGGTGATGATGTTCATCTTGTGATCTGAGGAAATCCAAAAAGGAGATAACTTTGCATTTTTCACATTCTCATTTGCTTTGGTTGAAAATTTTCTTAAGGAAACAATTTTGGATCTGAATGTCTTTTTAGACCTTTCCTTATACCAAACTTGCAGATGGTGGATATTTGCACTGTTGTTCCATTTTTGTTTCTAAGGTGTCTCTCCAAAGAACAATGTTGATTCTACCGAAATTCCCCCAAAGTGACTACTGTAACTCTAAATTATCTTTGGTGAATTACATCATTTCAGAAGTAAACCTCATGACTTGGAGTTGGAGTGTAAAAATGTGAGGACTGGACACCCAGGAAGATGGTGTGCAGATAAATGTGTGGAGGAAGACACACCCATGGGAGTCTGGGAATAGTCAGTCAGTCAAAAGGGTGTTTGGGTACCTCCTGGCTCAAACCCCTCAGCCTGATGGCCAGGCCATCTCTGAGTAATCACAGAAGACAGAAACCTTGAAGGGATCTTTCCCAGAACTGGACTCCCATGGACAAAGCAAATCAAGACTGAGGAAAGTTCTCCTGGGTTTTGGTAGTGACCAGGACAGTTTGTGCAAAGGGTAAGTACTAATAAGAAAACTTTCAAACTTCACAGTTTCAAGGGCCAGTTTGATGAAGGAATTTATCGGGACTTCTTTGCTATAAACTTTCTCTTTTAAATGTCCACTCAAGATGACAAAGATAGAAAAAAGGAATTGTACTAAAGCAGTTTGCACCAAGAATAAAACTTTTTTTTTTTTTCAAATCTAAACAGATAAGAAAGGATTCCTAAACTGAGTTTCTTTCTCCTGGAAGTTAAACTGGCACTTTGGAAACTCACCGCGAGAGATTTTGATTGGGTAGGTTTGGAGGTGGGGTGAGGTAGGGTTAAGACTGTATTTCTAACAAGTTCTCCTACAGGAAGTCAAGGACACTCAGAGGAGCAATGTTCTAATCAAGAGCCTTGGGCTGCAACAGTGAGGAAGTCTAAGAGAATGTTGATGGGAACTCCAAGATTGTCAAATTCTGGCTCCCTAAAACAAACATACAAATAAACCACTAACATAACCTATTGTTAATAAAGGCTGAGCTTATTTTTATTTGTTTTGAGAGTACTGCTTGACAAAGTCTTAAACAATAATGTATATGAAGTTCTGGAGTCTGGCGGATCTTCTCAGTGCAGGTGTGTGATTAGGCCTGAATAAATATCATGATATAATAGTTTAGGATTTGTGGATGCAAAATAAAGATTTTAAGTCAAGGGCTTTAAAGAACTGTGAAGAGTCAACAGATGTCTGATGCTATCTAGTAAAGAGTTGAATGCTTTGATGTTCATTTAAATGGCGTTTTGGGAAGCTCCTGGAGTAAGCAAATGGGGTTATTTGCAACATTTATCTTCCTGGGCAAGAGATTCTTGGAATAGTAAAACCATATTAACAAAGAGCTATAGTGGCATGCTGAAGTTATATTAGTGAGGACAGCCTAATAGCAGAATTACATAAGCAGTAAGCTGTGCATATATAGGTCTTGGAGATAAATTTTTACACTTAATTTCAGTTATACCCCAAATTGACTGCATATGCAGCTGTCATATTATTAATAAAAATAGACCACAAGCTTAGCAATATTGATAGTAAAATCAACCAGTAAGCGTATAATTAATAGAGTTGAAATAACACATCTTCGCTATCCCTTCATCTTCTACATCATAAAAATATTTATTCAAAGTTACATTGTGATTTTTGTATTTTGAACTTGAGAGGCCTCATGATAAGAGTTAAGAAAAAGAGGAGGGAATTTATTTTGCAGGGGTGGGGCATGAGGTAGGGAGCAAAGAGGATTGTCTGAGTTTACCAATTCGAACTAAAAACACAATGCATATGTTTGACTTACTTTTTAGATACAAAGAATTTGGGTGAAGGGGGTAGGAACAGTGGCTTAATATATTTAAGAGAAATCCAGTAATCTTTAATCAAATGAGAAAATGGTTGTCAAATTTATGAGGGAAAAAAGAGCTATTTTTGATAAAGTGGAATCTTTGGACCAATATTAGATGACCCTTCTAAGCAACACAATCGGTATATTTAGAGTTACTTTCTTTCAGATGGCACTACTCCAAGTGTTGTCCCTGGACTGTCAGCATCAGCATTACCAGGGAACTTGTTAGAACTACAAATTCTTGGGCCCACCTCAGACCTACTGACTTAAAACTCTGGCGTTGGGTCTTGCAATCTTGCTGGTTCTGATACAGTTTCAAGAGAGTCCCTGGTGTATGGACAGAATCAAATTGCACTGAAACAGATTACTGTGTTTCTTCCAAATGTTTTGGGTCCCAAAGATTACAGGCACTGAAGAAACCAATCAGAAAGTCAACTGAGGCTGGGAAAATTTCTGTTATAGTAATAAATTGTACATGTTTTTGGAGATCTTTGAGATCCCACAGAGGTGGAAAACAATTGTTATAATGTTTTTAAGATGGTAAAATTATGACTCTCATAACATGAAAGACATAAAACGAACACATTTCAAAATTTTTATATAGCTCATTGAATTGGAGGAACTAGAAGTTGAGCCCATGCAATGGAATATTTCAGACTGAAGCAAAAACAAGTTTAATAATTGAGCTGTATGAGTCCACAAATTTTTGAAGGAGGAAGTGTAGATAGGAAAGAGTGGATATCCAATACACATAAGGAACTTTACAGATCAAGAAAAGATATGAATGATCTCCCTGATATGAGGAAGTGGAGATGCAACATGGGGGGTTTAGGGGGTAGGAAAAGAATAAAAGAAACAAGATGGGATCGGGATGGAGACAAACCATAAGTGACTCTTAATCTCACAAAACAAACTGAGGGTTGCTGGGGGGAGGGGGATCTGGAGGGGGAGTGGGGTAATGGACACTGGGGAGGGTATGTGCTATGGTTAGTGCTGTGAAGTATGTAAACCTGGCGATTCACAGACATGTACCCCTGGGGATAAAAATACATTATATGTTTATAAAAAAATAAAAAATTTAAAAAAAAGAAAAGATATGAAAATTGATGTGGAGATCATTAGAAACTTTAAGAGTACCTTTTAGTAGAGGGTATATGCAGATTACAGGGAACTAATTGAAGAAGGGGGTCACGGGAAATGATCTGTATTAACTCATTTAACAAATGTAAATGTAAAAGGGAAGGGAAATGTAATACGAACCATGGAGTAATAATGGAGACACAGGAAGTTCCTTTACAATGGGGTGTCCATTTCAGAGGATTCTGGTCTGCAAGGACAAAATGCCAAGAAGAAGAAGAAGCTAAACCCAGAACAAGAGAGACTGCATGTGGAATCTTAATATTCTCTTTCAATCAATCTCTACAATATCCATGAAGAGTCTGGAATTTCAGAAAGTTCTTTATCTGCTTACTTTGCAGTTAACAAAGAGGGAAGTCTCTCTGAAATTTCACTTGTGGGACCCAGATCTTCTTCCTGATAGAGAGTTGACCTATATTCATTCTATTAGTAACTAACTCTGACTCTCAGTCTCTCTTTCACTCTCTCTCCCTCCCTCTCTTTTTCTCTCTCTCACACACAATACACACACACTCAGAGGCAAAGGAGAGTTTAATTATTTCATGGACAAATAAATTCCACATAGAAGTTACGATGCTCATTCACTGTAATCATCCCAAGGTGACCCCCACTTACCATTAAATCTTGTGGCAAACAGTAAGGAAAGATGATTTCTAATGCTGAGAAAGTAATTTTCTTTTAAAAATAGAAGTTTTCCTACTGCCAACAGAGAGTGTTCTGTGATCCTTTGAATGGGGGTCTTTCCCACTTAGCTTTAAAAGTTAATAAGTTCCTGAGCAGTACAGGGCTTCCATATTTGACCATTTCTTGGTCCAAGGTCACTCTTTTCTCTGTGATTAACAAGAACTAGGTATTTTCTTCAGGGAATCATGGCATAATTCCTTTGACAACATAATTTCTGAAAAAGTTAATAAAGAACATATGCTGTTACTATTGAATTCTAGCAAATACCTTTAATTATGGTAGCTATGTAGTAAGCACAGAACTTCTTAGCTTTATGCTTTTATACGTGACTTCCTCAAAGTAAAACACGTCACTAAATCTGGTCACTTTTTAATTGTCTGTGGGCCTTAGAAAGATACAATCACCTTTAAGTATCTCACTCTATCCTTCCCTGACACTTCACTCAAAATTAAAAGAGCAAACCCTGCCTTTATTTTCAGACACTCATGCTAGAGTCCTGACACACATGACTCTTAATCTCTTAAAACCTTGAAGGGGGATGTAGTTTGGTCCCAGCTTACAAATGAGAGAGCCTGTTCCTCACAGGTGCTTCTCCCATCAGGCAACAGGAGAGCCTGGGCCTTGAGCTTAGACATGCCTTGCTCCAAAGTTGTGCTCTTACCTCAGAAATCAGCCTCTTCAGGGAAGATCAGCCACAGATAATTCAACATCAATTAGGCTAAAACTCCAAGGGGCAAGGACACCATGATGTAAGGTTTGGGGTGACAACCACTTTAACAGAACTCCACGTTTTTTCTTCATGGTCATTATAAGATGGTGGCTCAGGTAAGTCAGGTTGTGTGTTTTGAGTTCTTTCTCCAACTCCCTCACACTGGAGACATTTTGGACACAGAGCCCCTTCTTTCCTTTGTTTGACAGGTGTGGAAGTTTGAGTTAATTATAGCCTCTAGTTCATGCCACGCTATTGCCTGACTTGGGGTCAGATCCCTCTCCTGTTTCTATCTGTCTGATTTTTCCCTTTTATCACCATTATTCACCCCCCCTCCTCCCCTTACCACCAAGGCAAACTTTTTTTTTTTTAAATTAATTTATTTGTCAGAGAGAGAGAGAGAGAGCGAGCACAGGCAGAGGCAGAGGGAGAAGCAGGCTCCCTGCCGAGCAAGGAGCCCGATGTGGGACTCAATCCCAGGACGCTGGGATCATGACCTGAGCTGAAGGCAGCTGCTTAACCAACTGAACCACCCAGGCGTCCCCAAGGCAAACATTTTAATGTGTCTGATACTATCTTCTTATTTTCTATGTTCTTGAAAATGCTTGTTGTGATTTCTGTGCAAGTGTGTGGAAATCTTGCCCCGAGAACATCATATGGCCAAGAATGTGGACTCCATCCCAGCTCCCCCTCTGACCAGCCAAACCCATATCAAAGACTAGCTATCCTCTGTGAGCCTATTCCTCCATCCTGAAGTAAGGATAAGGCTACCTGTCTTGCCTCTTTCTCATGGTTGTAAGAACCAAATGAGGTAATGATTCTAAAGACATTTTTAAGCTATAAAACATGTTAAAGCTATAAAGCATTTAAAGCTGTAAAACTCATATACATGGTTTTATCTCAGAAATCATCTGAGCTATGAAAGGTGGTAGCTGTTTTGACAGGGCCATTTTTTGAAGATGTCCCATTTAGAACTTTGATTTCTGAAATGTGTTCCCCCCAAATACGTTACAATGAAGGCCTAACTCTCAATGTGACTCTATTTAGAGATGGGGCCTATAAGGAAGTACTAAAGGTTAAACCAGGTCATAAGGGTGAGGCCTTAATCTGATAGTACTGGTGCCTTTATAAGAGGAAGAGACACCGAAGATCGCTCTCTCCCCATGCATGCACAAAGAAGCCATGTGAAGACAGAGTGGATAAGCAGCCATCTACAAGCTAGAAAAAGAGGTCTTACCAGAAACCAACCCTAATGGCACTCTGATCTCAAACTTCTGAGCTCCAAAACTGCATGAAAAGTAATTTATGTGGTTTAAGTCACTCTGTCTGTGGCATTTTTCCATGCCAATATGAGCAGATGTATGCAGAGGCTCTTCTCAGCAATGGTGGTTTGGATGCAAAGAGAGCACATTTAAAGGTATATTTCCTAACCCTTGGATGTATCTCAGACCCTGACATGACAATGACAACATATTCTCTCAATATGAAGTTAATTTGCATTTTACTTAACGTAATATGTGATAGATTGTACTTTTTTGGGGGTGGATCTGGATATAGTATAATTTATTGATGGTACATGATGAGGTAGGGCTCCTCAAGCCCCTCCCTCCCCTTTTTCGGGGGGTCTGGGATGGAAACTGTGGAGGTTGGGAGATTCTCGGGGGGGATGAGTTGGGGTAAGGACTCCCTAGCAGCTGAGAGCCTCTCTCTTCCTTTTGCCACCATTGGGGCTGGTGGTCCAAGGGGCTCTTACTGCTTGGAGGCCATGACGACCATAAGGTCTACCACCTACCTGCTATAGCCAAGTTCATTGTCGTACCAGGAAATGAACTTGACAAAGTAGTCACTGAGAGATGACCATCACAAGATGACACTTTTTTTTTTAATATTTAATTTATTTATTTGACAGACAGAGATCACAAGTAGGCAGAGAGGCAGGCAGAGAGAGAGGGGGAAGCAGGCTCCCTGCTGAGCAGAGAGCCCGATGCGGGGCTCGATCCCAGGACCCTGAGATCATGACCCGTGCCGAAGGCAGAGGCTTTAACCCACTGAGCCACCCAGGCACTCCATGACATGACACTTTTGAAAGGGAGCCACAAAATCAGCCAGCTCTGCTTTAAGTGACAGCTGAGTGGTGAAGCACCCATCATTCTTTCATTAACTAACTTCTTCCCCTCCCCCACACTGCCCTGCATTTTTTTTTAAAAGATTTTGCTTATTTATTTATCAGAGACAGAGATCACAAGTAGGCAGAGAGGCAAGCAGAGAGAGGAGGAAGCAGGCTCCCTGCTGAGCAGAGAGCCCGATGCGGGGCTCGATCCCAGGTCCCTGAGATCATGACCTGAGCTGAAGGCAGAGGCTTTAACCCACTGAGCCACCCAGGCGCCCCTGCCCTGCATTTTTAAAATCTCTTCTTCAGCAATAGGAAATTCAAATGGCATTTCTGGGATGGTCAAGATAATTGATAAACATCTGACACCAGAATTCCCCTTTAGAAGAGAGCTATTTCTGTGTTTAGAAACATTCCCTGGCAGAGTTTGGGGATAACTAGTGACATTTCATGGTCTACTGGAAGACATACAACTGTTCTGTGGAAGACAAAAGGAGAAATGCATTTATTATTCTGGAAAAGGGGTTAGGAGGGAGGAGACAGAAGAATGCCATTGGGGGTTAAAGAGAGGATTTGCTGAAAATTGCCGGTTGTGAGATAATAGGACCCTTCCCTGAGTCCTTATGCCTCCAGTACGTTAACAACCTCATGCATAGTGTGATGTGAATGCATCTATCATGGACTCAGGTGAAGGTAAGTCTTTTGCCTTGGCAGTGATGTAGGTAACTCACCTGGATCAAGGTAGAGACAGAAGGCACCTAAACATTAAGAATTGGGAGCAATCTTGTGTAGGCTCTAGGTTCTGACAGGCCTTAAAATTAAGTATGTGAATTAAGTTGACCTACAAAGACCAAGGTAGACATCCAAACCACATGAATTGAAAGAGAGAGCCAAGTTTCCCCAAATTTCTTAAACATCTGAGTGGAATTTGGAGGAACGTTCCTACCAAAATATCTTCACTGCAACCTAAGCTCCTCCTCTTGTGCTCAGCTTCATGCTTCCTCCTGGAAGCTTTCCCAGGAAGCTTGAGACTGGAGAAGGAGAGTGAAGAACTAGAGTCAGGTCAGGTTGAAGGGCTGACCATCATTTGGCCGGTCAAAGTACTTTGGAAGCTATGACTGGCTTTGGGGCTAGTGCATCTGCCATTCTGCCCCATGGCTATAGCCAGCATGGAGTACTGTAACCTTTTTGGACACCGGGGCAGCAAGAGCAGGCTGGCCATAAGTGCGAGTTGGAAACGACACATCATTTTCCTGGATAATTCTACCTTCGTTCATTTCTTTACAAGCAGCAATTTTTTGAGGCTTGTGCTTCATGTCTTCCTCTGTAGAGCACCTTAAATGGTTGCATCATTTTAAACTTTGGGAAAAAATAGAAATAAAAAGGCCCAAGGTGTGTAGGACTGTCAGCTTTGCCCTGAGCTACCAATCAGGAGAAGATGTACCTCTCTGACTCCTGACAGTTAAGGGGACAATTTCATTTGTGGTGCCTTCTCTTGGTGGATGGTGCTAACCAGCTTTTAGTCCCTAAAATAAGGACAGGGGAGCAAACGGTATCTCTGTTCAGATGCCTCTCCTTGGTCTCTGAGGTCCTCTCTGCAAACAAATCAGTGGTTCTGACCTCTTTATCTCTAGCAGTAATTACAACCCCTATTAATTTTCCATAAAGAGGTAGATGTGAAAAAAAAAGTGAAAACTTGATGGAACAAGACATGAGGTTGAATAAGAATATCACTTCCCCTCCCCTGCTCCACATTTTTATTCACTGTAATGAACACATTCCCTTGGAGGCACAAACCCAAGGCTCGTTGTGACAGAAACGGATATCAAGCGATTCAGGTTCATTGCCATAGAAGTGTTATGATTCAGTTTCAGTAGACAAGAGGTACTCAGGGAGTCTTCTTGTCTTGTACGCTCTCATACATTCACATCTCCACTCTTTGCTAAATAGTTTTAATCAAAAATTAGAATTTTACATTACAGGGATAAAGATGTTCTTTCTCCGCTTCTAGGGCCATCCCCTGGAACAACCTTATCACGGTGTTCACTCACAGCAAGATGGAGTGGTTGCAGGAGACAGAATGCTTCCCTGGAGGAGAATTGACACATTTGGGCTTTATCTTTCCTGCCAGTGCAGACAATGGGGACACAGGTATAAACCCTGGATAGATTAATTTGGAGCTAGCCAGGAAGAGACTGGCTCCTTTCTAAGGATATTGTGGGTTATTTGGAAAGCCCACTTTCATGATAAATGTGTCACCAGGCTCTCAAACATCTCATGATGGCAAAAAAGACAGAGTGGGGTTAAAACTGAGGCTGTTTGTGACTTGCAGGTTCAGTGTTAAGGTGGGGTAAGGGAGGGCACCAAAGCGTTGGGTAAGGTGGGCTTGGAGAAAAAGAAAACAGAGACAGGAGGAAGGCCATCAGTGGCCTGCCTGCTCTTGGGCCCTGCTCGCGGAAGCTTTGGAATGCATCTTTTCTTCCCTACCACCTGATATGGGTAGGACAGAGATTTCCTGGCCGTGTCAAAGCCCAATTGTTCCAGGAGATAAACAGTTCACAAGGGGAAAAATACAGCGTCACAAACACAATATGGATGAAACAACATTAAGTGTTCAGAAATTGGAAAATAACTGATAGAAACACAGCTCTCTTCCTATACTGCTTTTATATATGACTAATTACTAGTTTACCCGGATACAGATGACATGAGACAGCACCAAGAGTCTCATTGTGTGATTGATGGTGACAGTTTTTGGAAATGTTCATTCTGGTTGGCCAACAGCAAATACCCATTGCTTTCCTAAAACTCATGGAGTTCAAGGTGATACAGAAGACAGAGCTTTTCTGTCTTAGCTGACACAGAAGACAGAGATTTTCAAACGAAGAGACATCTGGTTGAATGTTGCTCATCCGCTTTGATAAATATTCACAGAAAGAGCACTGTCCAGCGTGTGGAGCTAATACCTGCTTGACTCAAACTGTGGGAGACCTCAGAGTCTGACATCTTTAATGAAGTTCAGCATCCTGGCCAGAGAAAGAGCCCATGGATTTTCAACAGGGATGGAAATCCAGCCTGCCTATCAGTGGGTATGGTTAAAAATCATGAGCTCCCATCCAAGTACTAACCAGGTTAGTGCTGTGAAGTGGGTAAACCTGGCGATTCACAGACATGTACCCCTGGGGATAAAAATTTGTTTATAAAAAATAAAAATTTAAAATGGGAAAAAAAAAAAAAAAAAAAAAAATCATGAGCTTAAAATAGCCCCTGTGGTTCTGAGCCAAGGGGCGAATCCACTTCGGGAGAATCAGGGAGGCTGAACACGCAGGGAGCAGCGTGGATCATAACAGTGGAGTTTTTGGAGATGAGTCTTGGCTATCACAGGACAGATGTACACGAATTTCCTAAATATTGCAGGAAACGACCCCAGGAAGGATTTTTTTTTTTTCCAGTGGTGCAACAAATCCTTTCCTTCCCTGTCATGGGCTGAATTGTATCCCCTAAAATTCGCATGTTGAAACTCGAATCCCCAAGACCTCAGAGTCTGGGACTGTATTTGGAGACTGGACTTTTAAAGAAGTGAGCAAGTTAAAATGATGTCGTTAGGTGAGGTCCTAATTCAATGTGATTGGTATCCTTATGGGAGGAGGAAATGCAGGCACATAAAGAGACACTGGGGATGTGCACACAGGGAGAAGACCAGGTGAGGTCACAGGGGAGAAGGCAGCCATCTAAGAACCAAGGATCGAGGCCTCAGAAGAACCCAACCTGTACACATCTTGATCCTGGACTTCCAGCCTCCAGAACTGTAAGAAAGTAAATTTGGGATCTTTAAGCCATCCAGTGTGTGGTGTTTCCTTATGGCAGCCCTAGCGAACCAAGACATTCTCTTTAATGGGACCTTTGCTTCCTTCCCCTTCTCTGTTCTGGTTTTGGGTCTTCCATATAAAACACAATTTAAAGAAAAACATCACAAATTCTTTTGCACAAAGAGGCTGGGAAATGTCCCCTATCTTGGGGCTGTCACACTGATTGAGTTTAACATAATCCCTACCAGGAGTCCTAGGATGGAAGATCTAAGTGGATAACCGGGCACCAGAGAGGGATATGGGTAGACAGGGGTCCTCTCTGAGTGGTCCCTGGACATCAACCCTCTGACTCTGCTCCTTGCCCTGGAACCTCATGCCAAAGGTCAAGATATGGACCAGAAACTGACTTTTGTTTCCTGCTGCAATGGGACCCAGGCCTGGATGTGAAGTATCAGGGTCCCTGTTTAAAATCTTCCCTTATCATAGGAAAACTCCAGCACCTCTCCAAATTTCTCCATCATCTTCATTGTAAGAAATTTTCCACTGAAAAGGAGGGGAAACTCAAAACTCCAAGTACAGGTTCCACATGGTAATAGGAACTCAACTCAAAAACGTTTAAATGTAGAAGACTTCTTACCTTGAATAATGGCAAAGCCAGGAGTTGGATTGACTTTAGGTTGGTTTAATGGCTCAGCTCTGTCACCAGGGATCCTGCTTGTCCTCTCTTTCTCTGCTTTCCTCTGTGTCCACTTCCTTCTCAGTCATGCCAGCAACCAGAAGCAAAGGAGAGTACGCCTTCCTATAGCTTTTTCTTGGGGACAAGAACACTCCTCAGGAGCCTCCTGGAGGATTTCTCTCCATATCTTGGGTTTTCACAAATAGGGAAAGCTGTAGGTGGGAATAGATGTCCAGTAGTGACTCTAAATTGCACTCGAAGTGATTATCAGATTGGAGAGGCAAGCTCCTAATTCATTTTGCCTTTATTACCGTGCTACTCTTTTGCCTCTTTCTTTCTTTCTTTCTTTCTTTCTTTCTTTCTTTCTTTCTTTCTTTCTTTCTTTCTTTCTTTCTTTCTTTCTTCTTTCTTTCTGTCTTTCACTATCCACACACTGGCCATTCGCTCTTACTGCCTGGTATGAATTCATTCCAGAGATGTCTCTGTAGTCTACCTAGAAGCACCTTTGTTCTTGACCCTTATACTGCACCTGCCTAGTCTATGACCAGGTTGACCTGAAGTAGGGGTCTACCTCTGGTCCCATCAACGATTGCCTTTCCCCCTTCATCAGGAAACTGGGGACAGCAGGAAAGTTGGCATATTGAATGTTATCAACCTGTCTCTTAAAAATTCCAAGAGCAAATATGTATTTAAATTTTCTTAACTATGGTAACACCAAAAGAGAAAGTATGTTATGGTCCAAATCAAAATTAAATAAAAGCCTAATGTCATTATCTTCTTAAGTAATATGGCATATTTTCTTCAGTGTATAAGAAGGGAGAAACAGAAAAGTTCAGGGACTATAATTATTTATTTTACTTGTTAGACCTTAATTAGAGTTTTGGGTACTGCAAAATTAAGCCAGTTGGAGTAAGTAAGTATATTAAACAAGTCCCCAAGTCCTTTATTTTCACTGTTATCTAAGTACTCTTCTTTCAAATACCATCATAGAGTATAGAATAAGGGAATAATTATGTAGGAATTTAAAAAAAAGTCCTGATTCACATGTTGATCCTGTAAAATACTCAGCCACCATGCAGGTGGGCTTACATTCTGTCCAGAGCCAAGGCTATAAGATGTAACTTCCCTCTCTCTCCCTCTCTCCCACCCTCCTTCCTTGAAACATCCAAAGAGAAAAGAGGATCTAAGAACATAACTCCGTCATTTTTTACATCTGTCATTTCTAAGATATTTGCTAAGGGTCTGCTACTGTGCTGAGCTACCAAAATATCTATCCACTTTGGCAAGATCTCATAACTGAACAGAATAAATACAAGATGAAGGAAATGCCTGCAGAGGAATCTACGTGGATGAGAATGGGGCAAAAGGAAAAAAATGGTCTCTGGGAACTAAGGAGCAGGTGTCGGGGAGGTAGCAGTCGGAAATTTTCAAAGGGGAGAATTTTATTAAACTCAGCACATTTTATTGTTTTATGACTTTCTCTGATTGTTTCATGTCTCTTCTCTCCCAGCAGGCTTATTAACAGAGACAGGCCTTACACACGAATACTGTGTAATAGTAATACTCTGAGAACATAACAGGCAATCAAGGAATCCTTGTCAAGTTTGCCAACCATGGACTGTGAACTGCCATAATACAAACTAGAAGGATGATTGCTATAGTAATCAGTTCAATCATGATTATTAAAGGTCATCGTTGTGGCAAAAGACCAACGTTTAGTTTGATGTTAAGGGATCAATCCAAAAAGGATTGCGATGAAGGTTGGGTAGGACTGAAGATGAGTGGCTGAAAGAGAGTTAAAGATGTGGGTCCATGTAGATGAACTCAAATGGACAGAGTTAATAGAAATTTAAGATAAAGTGAAACACAGTGGGAAAATGACAGTCATATCATGATGTCTCTGGAGTCAAAGCAGAAATGAAACACGACCAATAAAGTGAGACCTGGTATGGTCTGATAAACATACTCTGTTGAGACCATTTATGCTAGGGAGAATCTGAAGCAAAAAAGATTAGAAATAACAGACACCATGATAACACATGAAAATAATGTACAACTGTGCCTTCTGTATAGGGAGAACTTAGTAATGTCAATATTATCAATATTACACACAATTATATCTCAGTAATTGCTAAATTTTCAGACTTCAAATTTTTCTTGAACATATACCCATGTGCTTAGGTAGCACATGGGTATTTTTTTAAAATTTTTTTTTAATTTTTAAAATTTTTTAAAAATTAAAAAAAAAATTTTAATTTAATTTTATTTTTTCAATGTTCCAAGATTCATTGTTTATGCACTGACCCAGTGCTCCTTAATACCCACCACTAGGCTCACCCAACCCCCACCCCTCGAAAACCCTCAGTTTGTTTCTCAGAGTCCATAGTCTCTCATGGTTTGTCTCCCCCTCCAATTTACCCCAATTCACTTTTCCTTTCCTTCTCCTAATGTCCTCCCTGTTATTCCTTATGTTCCACAAGTGAAACTATATGATAATTGACTCTCTCTGCTTGAGTTATTTCACTCAGCATAATCTCCTCCAGTCCTGTCCATGTTAATACAAAAGTTGGGTATTCATCCTTTCTGATGGAGGCATAATACTCTATTGTATATATGGACTATTTATACTATTTCTTAAAGCTATTTCTTTTCCTGTTTGCTACTTCACAATCCATGTAATACTGGAATAGACAGCTGTGTGACTTTCTTCTATACCTGCAAACATGCTTGTCACAGTAGCTGTAGATGCCCAAAGAAGACTTGATTAATAAAAGGCTTCCTTTTTTCTGTGTTAACACTGTGAAAAGCTTATGACATATAATTTCTATTTTCCAGCAGGTAGAGAAAAACCACACCTGACTGAAATATTAAAGTCATCTTGCCATTTTTTAGTAATGTTCACTTTGCTTTGTTGACCATCAAGTGCTTTCTTGTCCCTGCTTGCTCACTAGCAGCAGTGGCTGGGCTAATTGCCTAGTGTAGTAGATATTTTACTCTTTAACACTTTCATGCTCAACTATGAATACATTACATATGTAGAAAAACTGGCATGAAGTTGGGTTCACATTAAAAAAAAACAAGAAAATGAAATTTCCTCAGGGCCTCACATCAAAATGGAGTTAAGCTGCCATCTGCTTCTCCCTGATTATGGCTGGCCACTCTGAATGAATTATGGTACCTATTAACTACCTGTGTTTCTTTCTCTCTTGATTTTCCTATATAAAAATGAAAAATTTATTTTGAAATTAGAATGCCGTATCTTTTCATAAATTTTTCCTTTTCCTTTTTCTTTCCCATTTCCCATATAAATAGTATTATCTTAAGAAAATTCCAAAGAGACTTATAAAGTATTTTTAAAAGCTGAGAGTAATACATTTTAAATGGAGGTTCAAATCTTAGCTAACCAAGTAATCTTTATCTTGACATTCACTTTAAGATTAAGCAGAGAGTGACATATAATTTCCTTTGAAGTCCTCCACTGAAATAATAGAGAATTTTAAGCCCAGACAAAATGAAAAGAATGGAAAAGAAGCTAACAGTTGATAAAAATTTAAATATGTTTATGGTGTCTTAGTCACAGTGCTTCAGAGAAACAGAACCCATAGGATATATATGTACATATTAAAATATTTATTTTAAGGAATTGGCTCATGTAATTGTGGGGTCTGACAAGTTTGGAATCTGTAGGGAAAACCAGAAGGCTGGAAATTAGGCAGGAGCTGATGCCGTTGTTTTGAGGCAGAATTTCTTCTTTGGGAAACCTCAGTTTTTCTTTTCTCTTATCTTTTTTTCCTCAGTTTTTCTTTTAAGTCTTTCTTTTAAGTCTTTCAACCATCTTTTAAGATGGGTGAAGTCCATCCACATTCTAGAGAGTAATCTTACTTATTTAAAGTCAACTGATTGTAGGTGTTAGCCACACCTACAAAATACCTTCTCAGTATCACTGAGATCAGTGTTTGATTAAATAACTAGACATGTTAACTTAGTCAAGTTGACCAATAAAGCTAAGCACATATGGGGACTGAGGAAATAGGGAAAAGAGCTTTGTAAGTAGAAATGACTACAGACTGGAGGAGCTGATCATTGTCCCTTTACTTCACACACACACACACACACACACACACACAGACACACTCCTATTCCTAAGCACAAAACACTTAGAAAACAGATCCTAAATGATCTACAATGATCCCTACCTTCTCATCTTTGTAGGATCCCTTCCCCCACAGTGTGGCAGGATCTATATCTTCTTTTTAACTACTTGACTATGACAAAGTTTGTGGGATGTCACTGCTTTATTGTGTTACATCATATAAGTTTCTGTTTCTTAAGGCTCATGCTAGAGCTTCTTCTTGAGGGTTTGATAAAGTAAGCAACCATGTTGAGGAAGCCCACATATAAAGAAATTAGTTAGAGGTAACCTCTCGTTGAAGGTGACCTCTAAATGAATTCTTCTAACAACCTAAGTGTTCTGGGAAGCAAATTTTTCCCCAGTTCAACCACAAGATAAGAATTGCTTTTATTCATAGATGGCATGATATTTTATAAGGAAAATATTAACTCTCCCAAAAAGCTGCAAGAAATAAAGAGTGAGTTGAGTAAGGTTGCAGGATATAAGATCAATTTAAAAAAGTCAACTGTATTTCTAAATAAATAACAAAAATTGAAAATCGCAATTTAAAAAACAACACCATTCAACATTTCACAACAAATATAAAATGCTTAGGGATCAAATTAATAGAAGCTGTGCAAGATCTGTGCATGGAAAACTATAGAACTTCACTGAGAGAAATTTAAAAAGTTCTAAACAGATTAAGAGATACACCATGATTACGAATCAGAAGATGCATTCTTTTCTGATGTTCATTGTCCTTAAATTAATCTGTATTTTCAGAATAACTTTAATCAAGATCAGTACAGATTTTCTGTAGAATTGATAAGCTCATCTTAAAATTAATGTGGAAATCAATGCAAGATATCTAGAATAGTCAAAGTAACTTTGAAAAGGAAAATAGTTAAAGGACTTATTTTTAACTCCAAATCTTATAAACTTATAATAATGAAGACAGTGTGATATTGCATAATGATAGATCAACAGATCAAGGAACTGGATAGAATCCAGAAATAGAGTCATACATGTGTGGTCAATTGAAATTCAATAGGCTTTTCAACAGCTGGTATGGGACAATTGGATATATATATTGAAAAAAAAAATGAACCCCAAGCTATATTAAAAAAAAAGAACACATAATAAGATACAGCTGTGAATGTAAAACCTCTAGAAGAAAGTTTACAGGAAATATTTGTGACATTGAGTTAGACAATATATTTTTAGATATGACACCAATAATACAATCCATAAAAGAAATTATTAATAATTTAAACTTTATCAAGATTGGGACTTTCTGATCTTATAAACTTACTGTTAATAGGATAAAAAGACTAGCCATAAAATGGAACAAACTATTTGCAAAACACATATCTGATAAATGACTTGTATGTAAACTATAGAGAACCCCAAGAATGTAGTAGTAAGAAAAAACAAACTAAACAAAATCCAATAAAGGTAGGCAAAAGATTTGAAACAGCACTTCACCAAAAAACACACACAAACAAAAAAAGGTGTACATATAGGGAACAAGTCCATGAGAAGATACTCAATACCATTAATCATTAGGACAATGCAAATTGAAACCACAATGAAATATCATTACAAAGCTACCAAATGATTAAAGAGCGACTATACCAAGTATCCCTACTGATATGGAGCAGCTGAAACTATTATATACCGTTGGGAATATAAAATGATACAACCATTTTAAAAAACAGCTTGGCAATTTTTTTAGCATATTAAATATACACTTACCATATCACCTAGCCACTTCAATCCTAATATTTATCCAAGAGAAACAAAAGCATATATAGCCACACAAAAAAAATTGTACAATAATTTTAGCAGATTTATTTGTAATAGCCCCATATAAGTTTCTTAGGTCTACCACAACAAATTACTACAAACTTCCTGGTTTAAACAACAGAAATGCATTGTTTCATAGTTCTGGAGCCCAGACATCTGAAATCAAGGTGTCAGCAGGGCCATACTCCCTCACAAGGCCCTAGGGGAGGAGGCTTTCTTGCCTCTTCCAGGTTCTGGTGGCTCCTGGAATTCCTTGGTTTGTGGCTGCTTAACTTGGTTCTCTGCTTCTGTCTTCACATGGCTTCTTCCCTGTAGTTCCATATGTTTCCAATCCCCTCTCCTCTCC